>ONZH01021942.1:600000-872902 GCA_900303285.1 Rhinella marina | reverse complement strand
GATGTATCTTACACGGACTGTATTTTGAGGTGCTGAAGACAGGGAGTGATGATTTTACATGGACTGTATGCTGGAGGGCTGAAGGCAGGGGGAGTGATGTATACTTACTGTATCTTATGGACTGTATGCTGGAGGGGCTGAAGCAGGGGGAGTGATGTATTTTATTGACTGTATGTGGAGGCTGAAGGCAGGGGAGGATATATCTTACATGGACTGTATGTGGAGGGGCTGAAGGCAGGGGGAGTGATGTATTTACATGGGACTGTATGCTGGAGGGGCTGAAGGGTGCCATAATTATTGCTATAATACAGAGGGGGGCATTATGTATTTTTATTATACAAAGAACATTATACTTATGGGCACTGTGGGGGGGGGGGAGGTCTGTTATCTGAGGATGATAGTAAAGTGAGGAATCTAAACATTTATCTGTAAAACTCTGCAGATGCGGCTGAAAGAAGATAGCATAGCGGTCTTGTCTCCGAATGAAGATGCTGAGAAAAGAGTCTACATCACAGGAGACGTCATTGGATGTAACAGGTATGTGGTGCTGTATTATCCTGTATATTTCATAGCAATGTATTTTATGGGGGGGGGATTACAGAATTTGGCCCAGACTGCCGAAGCCTGGCCCCAGACTTCAGGTCACACTGTGTTCTGAATTCTGGGGCTTCACACCCATCTACTACATTATCTGTACTCAGAGAGTTATCACTGTGCTATCTGTAGTGTTACATAGGTCTGCAGGTGACATCTACTATATTATCTGTACTCAGAGAGTTATCACGGTATTTTCCATGGTGTTACATAGGACTGCAGGTAACATCTACTACATTATCTGTACTCAGAGAGATATCACTGTGTTATCTATGGTGTTACATAGGACTGCAGATGACATCTACTACATTATCTGTACTCAAAGAGTTATCACTGTGTTATCTGTGATGTTACATAGGACTGCAGGTGACATCTACTACATTATCTGTACTCAGAGAGTTATCACTGTGTTATCGATGGTGTTACATAGGGCTGCAGGTGACATCTACTTCATTATCTGTACTCAGAGAGTTATCACTGTGTTATCTGTGATGTTACATAGGACTGCAGGTGACATCTACTACATTATCTGTTCTCAGAGAGTTATCACTGTGTTATCTGTGATGTTACATAGGACTGCAGGTGACATCTACTTCATTATCTGTACTCAGAGAGTTATCACTGTGTTATCTGTGATGTTACATAGGACTGTAGGTGACATCTATTACATTATCTGTACTCAGAGAGTTATCACTGTGTTATTGATGGTGTTACATAGGACTGCAGGTGACATCTACTACATTATCTGTACTCAGAGAGTTATTACTGTGTTATCTGTGGTGTTACATAGGACTGCAGGTTACCGCTACTACATTATCTGTACTCAGAAAGTTATCACTGTGTTATCTGTGGTGTTACGTAGGTGTACAGGTGACGTCCTATGCATTATTTGTAAAAAGAGGCGTGGTTACAGGTTGGGGGCGCAATATTTGGCTTGTATCGGGTGCTGGCAACCCACGCAACACCACTGATTAGCGGTGTATGGGTTCATAAAAGCAATGGCAGGCAGACAGCATGGAGTGTTGAGGGTATAATGCCAAACTCGCCAGTGTGGTGATTTTTTTATCAAGTCGCTGGAGGATGTGCTGAAGGAAGTCGCTCGAGGACGTGCCAGTATGGAGGCAGAAGGTAAAGCACAGTCAGGTTGCTAATGTTGGCACCATGGCCCTGCATCAACATATGGAGCATCACCATAAAGTGGCCTAGGAACACCATGGCACTAAATGTAGTGATACAGCCTGATGCAGCGGTTGCGGTCACATCGGCCCACACGTCTTCTCCAGGAGTCAGGGCTCCTCAACCTCAGCAGACGTAAGCTGTCAATCCTTCCCATCATCTGTTGCACCTGATGCTCCTCCTACTCCTCGTCACGTGTTTGGCCAGCAATCGATGCAATGCGATTGCAAAGAGGCAACAGTATGCATACACTTATCCAATGGTGCAGAAGCAGAACGTGTACCTGGCCAAGTTGCTGGTACTACAGTCCCTCCTTTTCCATACCATGGACTCTGAACATTTCATAGAACTGATGGCTTGTCCGACGCAAGGTGGAGAATCCCAAGCCGTCATTACTTCTCAAAAAAACCAGTACCAGCCCTGCACAAATATGTTAAGCAGAAGGTGGGCCAGTCCTTGAGCCTGTCAGCGTCTGGTACAGTTCATGCCAGCACTTACGTATGGAGCTTTAACTATTGTCAATGACAATATATGTCCTTTACAGCCCACTGGGTAAATGTGGTTCCAGCCAAAGCACACCAGCAACTTGGCCAGGTGATGGCAATGCCGCCTCCATGTTGTAATCATTGGATTTCTGCACCAATAGCCTCCTCTGCCTCCTCATCCTCCACCTAATCCTCAGCTTCCACTGTAGGCGCAGTTCAGAGTGCTCCTCCAGCATACCATCTACGCAAAACACGGCACAGTGTTTTCAGCAGTTTTGCACCTGGTTAGCCTGGGCAAATGGAGTCACATGGGAGAGGAACTGCTCCGTAATCAACCAAGAAATCAAATCCTGGCTGTCTCCTCACCAACTGATAGGAACCATGGTCACCCATAACAGGAAGAACATTCTTTCCACAGTGCATCAGGGAGGGCTGACCCATGTGCCCTGCATGGCACATGTCTTTAATCTAGTTGTAACCCGATTCCTTAAGTCTTCCACTCAACTGCAAGAAAATTTTAAGGAAACTGTGCATGCACTTCAGCCACTCTTACTGGGCAAAACACGCCCTCCTTGAGCTGCAAAGGCAGAATGGTGTTCTCCTACATTGCCTCATATGCGACATTTCCACACATTGGAACTCCATACTCCACATGTTGGACCGACTGTATGAGCAGAGGAAACCCATCACCAATTTCTCAATCATGCAGATGGACAGCATTACTCCCCAGTGTAACTTTGACGTTACAGTGGCAGCTAGTGCTTGACACCTGCTGTTTACTCTGGCCCTTTGAGGAGGCCACTTTATTTGTCAGGACTACGGGATGAATTATGTCATTCAACTCCTTTACATCCTGGAGAGGAAGCTGATAAATCTGGTGAGAAGACAGAAGATGTGGTGCCTACAACTCATAGCCACCTGAGCCCTGTGGAGGCTGAACTGGCACAGGAGGAGGATGAGGATGAGGAGGAGGGCATAAACACCCAGGAATTCTATGCCGACCTAGGGGGTTTATCTGCCCAAGCGACAGGAGAGCAGCAGGAGTAGCTAGAGGGAAACGACAAAGAAAACACAGATGACGCCGACAGACAATGGTGATATGCAATGGAGATGGAAGCAGGGAGTCCCCCTGAGTCCCTTGCGCAAATGGTCAGATGCATGCCGAGTTGCTGGTATAGTAACAGCCGCATTATCATCATTTAGCAAAGGGAAGACTACTGGCTCTCCACGATGTCAAACCCTCGCTACCAGTCGAAAATGGGGACCTTTTTTACAACTTGTGAGACAGATGAAAAACTCAACTACTATCAAGACATCCTTTGTAGTCGGTTGGTTGCTGCCTATGCGTGCCATCACCCATCTTCACAAAAGTCTAACCGGGGGGATCCTCTGAACTCACGCTCCACTTCCATGACTGCTGGAGGGTGGTGGGTGGGTAGGAGTAGTTCCATCAGCAGCAACTTCAGTCTTGATTCTCTGAACACTTTTCTTCACCCGCTGACTGAAGAAACCACCCAGCAGCAGCAGGAGATGGAGCAGAGGTGGTGGCATGCTTGAACTGTCACCCCCAGATCCAAGATCCCCTGTACTACTGGACAGCCAAACTTGAATTTCTTTCCTGCCCGGCCATTAGTGTGGCATCAGAGCGGGTGTTTAGTGTGGCAGGTGGCAAGGCTACCCCAAAGTTTTGATCACCCAGGATTTCCTGACACAGGTGCCTGATACCACAGAGTAGATCATTCTAGCAGAAATGATCTGACTGTAGTGTGCATAAGATATGTAACTAGATAGTTTGTGGGCTCTTTTGTTTCTGTCTATAAAAACGGATCTCAGACGGATATGGCTCAAATGGATGACAACTGATGCAACAGGATCCGTTTGTTTCATTGGATCCTGTTTTCTCTCTCTCTCTCTCTCTCTCTCTCTCTCTGATGGATCAGAAGAACAGAAAGCTAAATGGTGATATGAATGCACCCTAACCAGTATAGCCAGATCCCTGTGCACCATTATACAGCACTACTGGATATGGTGAATGCCACACCTCTACCTCCTACCACCTCTGTACTATACAGGATGAAACTCAGGATCAATACAAGATAAGTAATGTATAAACACACTGAATTCACCAGGAGAAGCATGAGGGCTGCTCATGTAGTATAATGCACATAGTTGCCAAGCTTTGAAAATTGATGGCATGGAGATTTAGCAACCCAAATGTTAGTTAATTAGGGCTAGGTTCAGCAGTTTCCTTGCAATATTGGATCCAAGCAGGGCAGCATGCACATGTATGGATTCAGTATCTATTCTGCAAAATATCCCATTGAACTCTGGAGTCTCCAGGCAAAATATGCTACCCCCAGTGCAAGGCCTGACGAGGTGGGGCATGAAACATAGAGTGTTCTGTGAATCTGATGAATAACATAGCATATATAACGATGAATGATAATTTATAACAGGGATGCCCAACTTGCGGCCCTCGAGTTGTTGTAAAACTAAAACTCCCACAATTCTCTGCCATAGACCAATCGTTGTAGGCTGTCCAGGCATGTTAGGAGTTGTAGTTTTGCAACAGCTGGAGGGCTACAGGTTGGGCATCCCTGATTTATACAATTCACTGTTCAGCTGTTATCGTACGAAGAAGAGGGAAAATAACTAAGAAGGAATAATATACTGAATAACAAGGTATCCACAGATCGTAAGACACCCTTGGAGCATTAAGCACAAAGGGGAAAAGGTTTTTGGGATTGGGAGAGACCTATACTTCCTGCAGTTTTCTCTGTATAGTTCTTTATATTTATACAGTTAAATGAACATTGTTTTAATCAGGCTGTAAAAAATATTTTTTAATTATTTTTGATGATCGTTTTTTCAGTTTCCATATCATAATCTATATCTAAAATCCTGCATTTAGAAAATAAAAACAAATTAGAAAAAAGAAATATGTATCACTATTTCTTATACAGGTTATACCTTCTTTTTCAGTTCATCCCTCAGCTTCTGTACAGTCAGGTTTAAAATACCTAATGGAAGAAGCCAACTGAAAAGCACATTTTTACTAGTCATTTATTTAATTTTATTTAAAAACAAAAAATCCCCTTCAATATAATGGATTTGACAGCTTTAACTATTATAATTTTATTCATTTATTATTATAATTACATTTTCCATCATTATTTTTGCTCTTTTTATGAAGAGCCACTGGAAATCTCCATTCAAACATTTTCAATTTTGTCCTGTCTCTTTATTTTAATCAGTTCTCTGTTTTAATTTGCTTTATTGCTTTACTTTAATGAAAAGCGCATTAGAAGTGGAAATGCACCTTTGGGCTGCAGTATAGTACAAAATACCTATGAAATGGCTTGTCATAAGAGGTAAGCTTCAATGCGTTCAACTCTCTGCTCGCACGTATGGTCTCCTAATAGTTTAATACTTGTGCAGAAATAATTACTTTATTAAAATGTAATTTAATTTGCCTTCAAATCCCTAATCTCATCCGTCTGATGTCCTTTACATACAAGGATTAATTTAGGGACTGCACAGTTCACTTTGTTAATACAATTATGCTTAATATGTATAATTTTTTTACTATTCTAGAGTGAGAGATCTATCACTGGAATAATAGAGTAAAAAAAAAACCTCAACATAAATCTCAACACACATATTAAATGAATAAGTATTTTTGTATAACCTGTATTGTTGGAACTGTATACGTTAAGCAACCGTTTACAAGTTATATCAATATCATATCAATCTTCATGGAGAATCGGCATCAGACACTGTTAGAATTTTTCTGCTTTGTTTTGCCCTGCAGGTACCAAACTTAATCATAAAACTACACGGAAAATGAACTGTCATTCGGCAACTCCTTCTCATGTTTACCATTCTTATTAGCTTGATGGATTGGATGGTGGGCGCTGGAAACATAGAAGCAACAAAAAAAGTGACAGGGATGTCTAATTTTTGTTTCTGCCTGTCAAGCATCCATTTCTTCTGCACTGTATTTTACAGAAAACCAATGGCGGCTGTAATAATAGCAGCCTGTAATGGAAAAAAGTGCAGATACTTTTGCTTTTCTATTGTTTAAAATGTAGTTGGGATTCTACTGAACACATAGTTTGGGGAATATGATGCTATCTGCCTCCTTGGTTGTCAACACGTTAGAAATTATTTTTTTTTAAAAAAGAACCTAACTATAAAAGAACACCAGGTGTTGTGACAATCGGTGTCTGCACAAAGCAGATAAAAGAACGGTAATCTCATTGTACACATAGCTTGACATGCAAAATGTGTGTATGCTCGGGGTATGGCTGAATACAAAACCTTTATAGAAAGTTTAGTTTCATGCAAATTAAACAGCTGCATTCATTAAATTGGCATGCAATGAAGAAAAAACTTCAGAATCAATGAAACTGTGATATTTATTAGTACATATAGTCTAAAAGGACTGAAAAAGAAAAGTATATCAACACAGAAAAGCATAAAACTGTTTTGCATTTTAATTATTCACTTGTCTCGGATTCCATAACGAATAATGCTTGTGAAAAAGTTTGCACATAAACATAAGCGCAAAGTCAGATGAACCCGCCGATTTCAATATTTCTGGCTCACTATCCAATGAGTGTGCCACCAGGATGTAGAACAGAGAATGACACGGCATCCCTAGGGTGTATGGCTTGGGACCAATGCACCCAATGCTAGGTGACCAAGGGAATGCCGTATCGAAGCCAGGGGCTGAGATGTGTTTGAGAGCCCGAGGCAGAAATGTCCCAGGAGTGGTGACTCTGGGGTGCCTGAACTCACTGGGGGTGGGAGCCCACTGAGCGATGGCACATTTGCATGCACCTCACTTTTGCACACTCTGCTCTATTCTTTGCCTAGCCATTAGGCCTGGTGTAAGGAGGAGGAATTTTTATAGTTCCGGACGGATGTCCGGGCTGTATATCAGCACACATTCACATTTATTTATTTTCTATGTTTCACTGTGTGTTCCATTTACACATTGTTTTGTCGCTAGGATTTTCAGGGTTTTGGCACCCTTATGGACAACACCTTGAGGTCTAGGAGGTGTGGGTGTGGCCATCAGGTTCCTCACCCCCCTGCAAAACACCTTGGGCTTTGGGAGTACAAACCTAGTATTGTTGAGTTCCGTGCCAACACCTGGGGTGGCAGCCTTGGTGGAAGCCAGAGTGCAGACCGGCATACCCTTGACTTCGACCTAGCATTTGGGGTGGAGGGGGGGGAAACAGGGCAATTGCCCAGGGCCTCCTTTCTAAAAGGGGCCCCCTGCTATTTATAGTTTAGTAGGCTGACGATAGGGTTGCCTAGCCTGTATGTTTTTTGTACCGTCAATAATAATTGCAGGTATTTACTGGCCTTCACTATTTGGCCAGATCAGACAATGGGCCGCCTATTACAGCCTCATAAAGAAAGCTGGTTATTTGCTTATCTGTCGGATGTACAGACTGAGGACCGCAGGGCAGCAGCATTATATACCAGCAAGCATGCTGAGCCAATGAGGAGCCCGCTCTACACACGTGTCTGCTGATGCTAATTAATGTATGCATGTATGTATGTGCCTATATATATATATATATATATATATATATATATATATGTGTGCATGTATGTGCCTATATATATATATATATATATATGTATGTGTGCATGTATGTGTGATATATATATATATATATATATATTAGACAAACAAACAACAATGTGGGCCGCACTGTCTAAAGATAAATAGTAACCAGGGTGCCAGCGGCTGCGGAAACAATCTGGAATCCAAAAACAGCAAAAAGAAGATAATTCCACGGCACTCCAAAAAGATGAATTAAAGGTGTACTTTATTCACATGATTGCGACGTTTCAGTGCACTCTATCGGACTTTTCTCAAGCAGCGATCGTTTACAAATGGTGCTCTGTGCATATTTATAGGTCACATAACAATTACATAAATTAATCAATTAAATTGTGACTAACATGATAACAAAAGTACATCAAATCAAATTCATCATGATAAATATATCAAAATTCCGTGTACATAATTATGATGAAAGAAAACATATGATAAATAAGAATGTCCAAATAGTTCACATTTGTCCCATTATATATCCCATGATTATCAATCACAAACATACGTGAGTGCTCAGGTGTACATAATAGTGATAATTAAAAACAAAACTGGAAAGTTACACAAACCAGCATGGACCCATCTGTATCAGCGTGGTGTATTCTACAATGCGCATGTGCCATACCAAGTGGAGCGCATTGTGGAACGCACATGTGACTCGGCACTTCTGGTCACATGATCGGAATACCGAGTGTTGAAACGAAACAATAAATCACCACAGTATCTAGCCAGAACTCTATGGTATGCGCACATGATCGAATCCATTGGTCACATGGTCAATCTCGTGAGGTCAAAAGACCCACCCCTTGTTAGTAACCATGGAAAAAGTACACTATCATTGCACTCCATGCACACATTATCACTTAGCTTTTGATAAATATAAGGTAAGTATTGTGTAATAAGTATGTGTTCAAAACGAGGCTCATTATGAAAAAAACGGCAAAAGGCCAGCTATGGTAGACCCAATATATATGTCCAACTGCAGTATGTAGAAAGTATTATAGTATTAAAAGCGACAATGTGAGTCATCAGCGCTACCACCACATGTGACACAAAGATGTATAGCTATGAAGATGGCAACAGCAGTTCGACAACCATGCCCAGGTGTCAAACTACATTGTGCCAATCAATCCTCACTATCTAAAGTAATTGTGTAAGCGGAGATGGTGAGATCCTCCTGAGTTGTATACAAAGTCCCAACTTCCAGAGGCCTCGCCTGGAATATCATGTATTATCCAGGTCAGTCAATACACCGACTATGGATCTATAACATGAGATCCAGGAGCCACTCCAAAGTATAAGTACATATGCAAATGGTCAAACTGGGTATCCTAAGACTTAATAAACCAATTCAATATGGGCCATGTTCGAACACACACAATAACATGTAGTAAAAAAAAGAAATTTTTAATATTATCCGATGTATCAACATCATAGGGTCCATGCTGGCTTTACCAAGTCCGTGCATATCCAATTATAAAATCTGCAAGAGATAAAAAGAATTTTTATCAGAAAAATATAAATATTCATAATAACAAAACTAATTCTCATAATTAAACACCATCAGTATACCCAAGTTTTGCTGCTCTATCAATGGGTGCAACAGAGCAGTTATGTTACATACAGGCCCAAGGTTTAAAGTCTACATTGAGACCATGAAGTTTTAAAGTCTCATGATCTAATATATCTCACGTTCTTTCAGAAATGCTACTCTATTTCCCCTTTTACGAGAGATCAGAACATGGTCTATTAACATGCATTTCAAATCACCTTCCTTATGTCCCTGCTCCGTGAAATGTTTCGGTACCGGAAAATCCATCAGTTTTTTGTGGATCGTATATCTATGCTGATTCATACGAGTTTTAAAATCTAGAGTTGTTTCACCCACGTATAAAAGTTTACATGGGCACCACAAAACATAGATGACAAAAGTCAAATCACAAGTCAAAAAGAAATTATTGTATTTTGTATGTTCTCAATGTGGTTGGATGTACAAACGTACTTCCTCTGTTCATATATTTACAGTTAATACAATTCAAACAGGCAAAGCAACCCATTTTTTGGGGATGTAAAAAAACTCTGACCTCGTTTTTTTTGTGTACCAATATCGGTATGCACCAATTTATCACACAAATTGGTGGGCCTTCTATAGGATATAAGTGGAGTTAACTTAAAATCATCAATATCCTTGAGTCCACTCTTAAGGAAGGACCAATGGTCATTGATGATTTACTTTGTAACTGTCTTCACTGTAAGTAGTGACCAGTGGAATTCTGTTACATGTACTCTTTTGATGTTTTTTGTCACGTATAAGTGGTTGGTGCTTGCAGTGGAGATGTGAGTTTTTTTATCTACCCCTTCAGTTTCTGATACAAAGAGGAACTATGAAAAGGTCTGCAAGAAAATGATTACTTTAAATCTACATGTCATCACTCTCAGTGAGTACTATAAAATACATCATATCCCAAGGGGAATGCGTACTCATTGTCAACCTACTAGGTACATGCAGGACAATGACTTTCGTTCCAAATATGAATTAATTGCAAATACGTTTTCTTTGGATTTGATTTTGTTAAATATTGAATTTTTACAACGTGATTTGATTGAAACCAAGAAACAAAAGGATGCTCTTGAATCAACATTATCTTCTCTTCTGTTTCCAGAGGATTTACAGGACTATCTCACTAGGTTAACACCATTTTTGGATAAACTAAAACATAATCCAATTCCTCTGCGCTAAAAGAATAGTGAGTAACAACAAGCAGCTGAATGATCGCTTAAAAAAAAGGAAAGTTCCTTTCAAGAACGGGGGTATCCTTGCAATATACTCAATACACATCTTGAGAGAATACAACATTTGGATATGGATCAACTTATACGTGACAAAAAATATCAAAAGAGTACATGTAACAGAATTCAACTGGTCACTACTTACAGTGAAGACAGTTACAAAGTAAAGAAAATCATCAATGACCATTGGTCCATCCTTAAGAGTGGACTCAAGGATATTGATGATTTTAAGTTAACTCCACTTATGTCCTATAGAAGGCCCACCAATTTGCGTGATAAAGTGAGTGTATGTGTGTGAGTGTGTGTGTGTGTCCACTAAAGGAAGGAGGGTGACTTTCTCCCTGCAGCTTATGCTCAGACTGAACAGTGCTGCTGTCTGAGAGTGAGCTGTTCAAAAGGACATCCGTGTGTCCATCCAGGCCCTGCGCATGACAGAGGACAGGGAGTCTGAAAGCCAGACTGTCCAGCCTCCCCCCAACGTGAAGCCGTGCCACTGATCCCCATGAAGCCACATCCCCTAAACACGAAGCCACGCCCCCTGTTTCCGTGAAGACACGGAGGAGAAGCTGTCTGAGCGTGAGCTACTGAAAGGGTGGACATCCCTGTGCCTGTCCAGGCCCATAGAGTGTGTAATCCACAGATCCCCCATACCAGTGTGTCATCCACAGATCCCTCATAACAGTGTGTAATCCACAGATCCCCCATAACAGTGACAGCCCCAGATCCCCCATAATAGTGTCATCCACAGATCCCTCATAATAGTGTCATCCACAGATCTACCATAACAGTGTCATCCACAGATCCCTTATAATAGTGTCATCCACAGATCTACCATAACAGTGTAATCCACAGATCTTCCATAACAGTGTAATCCACAGATCCTCCATAACAGTGTAATCCACAGATCCTCCATAAAAGTGTCATCCCCAGATCCCCTGTAAGTGTCATCCCCAGATCCCCCCGTAACAGTGTCATCACCAGAACCCCCCCATAACAGTGTCATCCCCAGATCCCCCATAACAGTGTCATCCCCAGATCCCCCATAACAGTGTCATCCCCAGATCCCCCATAGCAGTGTGTTATCCACAGATCCACCATAACAGTGTATAATCCACAGACCCCCATAACAGTGTCATCCACAGATTCCCCATAACAGTGTCTTCCTCAGACCCCCATAACAGTGTCATCCACAGATCACCCAGTACAGTGTCATCCACAGATCCTCCATAACACTGTTATTCACAGGTCGCCTATAACAGTTTGCATACGCAGCATTATCTCAGTTAACTGCTTTGGAATTCGCAGTGATCAGCTATTTTCAAAACACTCATAGCATAATGGAAGATGACCATGCACGTATATTGTGATCTCCCTTCACTTCTGGAGACCGATAGGGCCTTGTTTTTCAGCTTGTGGTTTTATAAACTGCACCTTGGAAAAAAGAAGTGTCCTGGCCATTCTTCATGCGGGTTCCATGTCCAGAATTCCCTTTGAAAATGGTCACAAATGAAAATCCATGTCAAAACTGTATCAAAAAGTGTGTTATAAAAAGCACCCAAAAAACACATCCATTAGGTTTTTTTAAGCACAGAAAATACTGTATGTGAACATATCCAAAGAGGCTGCAGGATCAGCAGCTTACAGTGGAAAGGCTAATGTGGCGTTCTACAATCAGCTGCTGTGGGTGCAAATAATTCACCAGCAACAGGATTATTCCTTTACGTCCAGGGACGGATTGGCAATCTACCTTCCCTGTGGGTGGACTGCCTTCGCAGTGGGCCAATGTTCTTATCCACTCTTGTTCTGCTTAGGAGACCCCTGCCTGACTCCATAGATGGCTATTTCCATACATAGAGTTATACACTGTTAGCATAGTGTAGTGTATGGGGATACCCCTTGTATATTTAGAATGTTTTCTGTCTCTACTTTAAAACTGTCAACCTGAAGGGGTAAACTCACAACCTTCTGCTTTAGAGACTGAAGCCTCACCAGGTGTGCTACAGAGCATACTGTTGTGCTCACTGACTGAACCTTCATTAGTATTAATGTACAATGTACTGGTATCTACAGATACATCTCAGTATACCAAGACATTGGGATAACAATATAAGCCTAAATTATTTATTAATCACAAAAATGTAATGGAGCAAAATAAATTACAATAAACACATATCTGTCTTTAGAAAATAAATAATAATAATAACAAACACACATAAACAGAATATGGGGACATACTAAAAATAATGAAGAAAAGGAATAAAGAAAACATTTTTTAGAGTTATAAAAAGAGATGAGCGAATCATCCAAAATTCGCTTCGTCGAATGTTCGTTGAATTTTTCAAAAGATTCGTACTTCTAAAGAATCTATTTGGCCGAATCTGCGTACAAATCATACGTTATTATGTGGTGTTTTGCGAACATTCGCACACTAATAACGAACGTACAGTTGTTAAAGGTACGCAACTTATGTGAACACGTACGCATGAGCATACAAAATTGCAAACGAATCCTCAGCGTACTATTGTCTAGCGATTGCGTAATACGCAGGCAGTCTGACCCCTGGCTACATGACACTGTATCAGCAGATGACAGCAGATCATCCGGCTGTTATTGAGATGAGTATGCCATCCACTCCACTACCTCATCCACTTTCTCCTCCATTACAATTTTGCGCCTTGGTGGGTTAGCCTGGTGGAACAGTGGCCAACTATTACAAATTCTACAACTAGAAGCTCCGGCTACAGGTCCTTTGGCACTGCTGCCCTGTGCCACCTTCTCCTTTTTTTTTGGATCTCGAGGTCTGGCTGGAACCCTTTTGCTTTTCCATGCCAGACATTTTCACTTGACTGTGGCCCTGCAGCTGGTCTTTGTCTCTCTCCCTGTCTCCCTCCCTGCCTGATTAATTACTAGCCCTGCACTGGCCATGCAGTATCCCTGATATGTGTAATATGGATTCCCAGAACAATTACACCCCAATTTTAACACAAGAGTTCTCTGTCTTTCAGAACTTCACAGACAGTGCTTCTAATCGTCTCAGCAGTCGCAGCACAACTGATGCGTCACTGGGTTACCGAGCCTGAGCCAATCAGAGCAAGCCCTGCCCACTAGGTCAGGTGACTGCTTTCTTCCTGGGCTTTTTTGCTGCACGAATAACGAACTAACAGTAAAAGTTCGCTAATTAACTGAATTCATACGCATCAGCATATAAAGTAACTTATAAGTAGCATTAGTGTACAGTTTATCAGACAAGCACGTAGCGAATGCGTAGAAAGCTTTAAGAACATTTTCGAATCTAACGGAGCGAATCTCAAAAAATACGGATTTGCTTTGCAGTGGAACATTTCCAAGATTCATATCGAATCTACGAAGCGGCGAATAGATTTACTCATCTCTAGTTGTAAACATAGGTACAATCAGTTTCCTGTATTTTTTACACATGTAATGAACACATATTCCACATATACAGGTGTATAGTGAATTCCCTGTGCTTCCTAGGCAAGGAATGACCAGAATATATATATGTAGTTTATGGTGAAATTAACCCATATACCACATATATAGGTGTATAGTGAATTCTCGGTGCTACCTAGAGGAGGAATGGACAGGATATACGTGTAGTGTATAGTGAAATTAACACATAGACCACATACTGTATACAGGTGTATAGTGAATTCCCTGTGCTTCCTAGAGGGGGAATGAACAGGATATGTGTATAGTTTATAGTGGAAAGAACATATATTTCACATATATAGGTCCTGTTCATTCCCCATCTAAGAAGTTTATGGAATTCACTATACACCTGTATATGTGGTATATAGGTTAATTCCACTATAAACTACACATATATTCTGGTCATTCCTCGTCTAAGAAGCACAGGGAATTCACTATACACCTGTATATGTGGGATATGTGTTCTGTCCACTATAAACTATACATATATCCTGTTCATTCCCCCTCTAAAAAGCACAGGGAATTCACTATACATCTGTATATGTGGTATATGGGTTTATTACACGTCTAACAAATACATGAAACTGATTATACCTTATAACTTTAAAAATTAATAAATTAATTATATTTTAATTATATTGTTCATTCATTTTCTTCATACCTTTTCTTCATTCTTTTTAGTATGTCCCCAGACAGAAAAAATAAATAAATAAATAAATATATATGTATATATATATATATATATATGTTACATTTTTGTGATTACTAAATAAATTCTAATTCTGCTGTTATCCTGGTATACAGAGATGTATTTGTAGAGACCAGTGCATTGTACAGACATACTGGTAAAGGTTTTTAGTTAGACAAATTCCATTTATATAAAGCTGTCAAGCCTGTGGCTCAGCTAATTAGTCTTTTGCTTCTGATACAGAAGGTCCCTGGTTCAATAAAAGTTGAAGGGGAATAAAAGTTTTTAAATAAACAGGGATAATGACTTTTATTTTAACCCCTTCCTGACCACCACCATACAGTATGGAAGCAGCAATCAAACGATCGCATGTTAGAGTTCCCTAGGGTGACTTAAAATAAATGAAAAAGTTTTTAAAAGTATAAAAAAAATTATAAAAATTAAAGTTGGCCCCTTCCTCCATATTATTAACAAAACGAAACAATAAAAAATAAAGATGACTGTCATTGTTGTGCAACAACATGCCTGTGCTATTAAAATATAAATGTATTTATTCCATATGGTGAACTCCATGATGGAAGAAAATCAAAACTGTGGATGAAAAAATGATCAAAAAGGAACATTCCAAAATGGTATCAAGAAAACTACAGATTGCCCTGCAATACCCCGCCACTTGGTTTGGCCACACCTGCTACTAGTTTGGCTCCACCTATAACATAGGGCAACTGATACAATTTTTTCCAGGGCCACTTTCAATTCCCAATCTATAGTATTTTGCACTGTGGTATTGTTGGCCACGCCTTCTGTTAATTTGGACCTCCCTACAAAATGGAGCCAGTTTTATTTTATTTTTTCCCAGTCTGTCCTTGCACACCATCCACAAAATTAAAATTGTGACCCTCCCTTTGAAGGGCCACTTTAGGTAGACCTCTACAATGGGGTCAAACAGCAAACATATTTCAGGTTCTGGACTATTCAGATGCATAAATTTCTTCTGGAATCATGCTGAAGTCTCTACTATCATTCAGCTCAAAAGTATGCTTCATTGTTAATAATCAGCTGATATGTTGTGCGGCTAACATGACTAAGGGAAAAGAGATTTAGGCCTCTTTCACACTAGCGGCAGCACGGATCCGGCACCTAAAGGGTGCCGACGGATCCGTACTGCCGCTGATACATGTGTGGAGCCAGAGCAGCGGTCCGGCCCCACACATGTTGACACAGACATTGGGACAAGACACAGAGAACATACATACACACACATACACACAAACACATACATACTTACATACTCCAGCCAGGGACGCCGGCAGCACGTCTTCACGCGCCTCCTGCGCGCAGTGATGACGATTCCCCACAGCGCCCTCTGCTGGGCGCAGTGGGGAAACGTCATAGCTGCGTGCAGGAGGCGCGTGAAGACATGCTGCCGGCGTCCCTGCCTGGAGTATGTGAGTATGTATGTGTTTGTGTGTATGTGTGCGTCTGTATGTATGTCTGTATGTATCTCTGTATATGTGTAGCCGGATCCGGAATGACCACCCCATTGCAAGTCAATGGAGGACAGATCCGGATTACTGGTGTGTCACACCAAACGGATCCGTCCCCATTGACTTGCATTGGGGGTCATTCCGGATCCGTCTTGGTGCGGATGCCTGGACCGGAGAGAAAACCGCAGAATGCTGCGGTTTGTTCTCCGGTCTGAAGACGGAACGGAATGCTTTCAGGAGCATTCCGT
Organism: Rhinella marina; assembly: GCA_900303285.1. NCBI lineage: Eukaryota > Metazoa > Chordata > Amphibia > Anura > Bufonidae > Rhinella > Rhinella marina. The sequence continues at coordinate 856,352 of ONZH01021942.1, read as the reverse complement.
TGTCTTCAGTTCAGTTTTGTCCCCATTGACAATGAATGGGGACAAAACTGAAGCGTTTTTTTCCGGTATTGAGCCCCTATGACGGAACTCAATACCGGAATTTAAAAACGCTAGTGTGAAAGTAGCCTTACATTCTAAATTGAAGGGTTTAAAGGGTTATACAAAGCTTTCTATTCACCCTGTACATAGTTTCACCTATTTATGTACTTATGCAAACTAATATAATATGAAAAGTTTCTGATTAGTTTATCTCATGCAACAATACCAGTACAACTTCACATAAGCAGCTTAAGGCTTTAGCTGACAATGATATATTGTGTCCTTAAATTGACTGTAATAAGAGAAAAAGTAGGCATTCTAGTACTGAAGATAAGGAACTGTCCTCTAAGCCAAATATAACAGACTAAATAAACCTTATTAAAGGGACTGTGTCCCCTATAATTTCTTCTGCCGGTTAAAACCAGATAGTGACACATATCCTTTATTTTTATTTTCTGATTGTAGATTTTTTAATTCTATTTCCTGAACAGGATTACCAGAATTTAGACATAGACTTTATCTGGTAGAGATGAACGAAAAAATTCTACAGAATCGATTTTTTCAACCAGCAGGACAGTTAGAATCATTTTGTCCAGTCAGCAGGGCTTATGTAAACGAAGAAGCCCTGCTGATTGGACAAATAGCTTCTGTAGAATCTTCTTGCTCATCTCTTTGCAGCAGTCACCCTGGACCATAAACACAATGGACATTAGGGGACCTCACTGACTTCTATGGGAGACTTTTCTAGGCATGCTCTGTGACCTGTGCAGAAGTCAGTAATGTGTAGATAACCTGTAATATCACCTATTGTAAATAGAGGACCCTGTGTAATCCATATATTGGTGATATCTGTCATTCCAATTCTGCCTTTAATGAAAAGGAGATGACTGCGAAAATGTGATCTATATAGACCAAAAAGTGGCACCTAGATTTAAAGAAGTACCAAATTTACCAAAGTTCAACATTTGATAAATTTGGTGCAGCATGCCCCAAGGTAAACCAAATAGTACCCTCATGATAAATTCCTCCTTATGTTTCATCGGAAATTGATCTATTGTTTAGATCAAGGGGTAATATATCAATATATTACTTTGTGGCCCTTTTTTTGGAGTGTCTGCTTGGTTTGAACTTTGAAGTCTGTTTTTGGTAACAGAATGTTGGGACACCACTTGTTTACGTCTAAAGTGTAATCATACTTACTACAATGCTTCTGTCAGTTTGTATGTCCCCAAAACACCTCTGAGCAGCATCTGATAACAGTGTGCAATGCCAAATTATCTCCCTAACTTCACCATATAAATACCACTTTACAGCACAAAATATTTCCCCAACAGTGCCAAATAAATACCTCCATGAAGTACAAAATACCTAGCATTATTGTCCTCTGATACCCCACCACCACACACAAACACACACTGGCAGCAGCATCTGTTTGGGTTTGCAGGATAGGAGCAGTGAGGCTGGAGTTGGAGGGAAAGAGCTTTTTGGTAGAAGATAGAATGGAGTGGGTAAAAGGAGGCGTGACAATCAGATAATAAGAGGTATAATAGATGCAGAGTGTACAGATATATTGTATATACAGCAGTGTATTGATATGTGAAGTAGAGGGTATAATAGATATAGTGTACATAGATATATAGTATATACAGCATTGTACTGATGTGTGAGGTATTAGGTGTAATAGATACAGTGGGTACAAATATATAGTGACAGTGACACAGTCTGCCACATGTATGAGCAGCAGTTCCTGGGTGAATACCGCTGTGGTAGATGTGAGCATGTTGCCAATCTGGAAGCTCACATTAGAGATCTGGAGAAGCATATTGCAACACTGAGGGAAACAAGAGATCTTGAGAGGGGCCTGCTTCTCACAGAACAGGCAGTTATGGGGTCTGTTATGGAGGGTGGAGAGAAAAATCAGGAGGCCCATGTAAGGAGTTGGGTTAACCCGAATAGAGGGAGTGGCAAGAGGTCTAGGAAAAGGAAGGCCAGTCCTGCTTCTGTGCACCTAAGCAAAATTGTCAAGTTAGGTGATGATGCGAGGGTGTCAGTCTCAGAAATGGCAACCCTAGTGGATACTGGTCTCCCTAACAGCCGGGGGAACAGTCCATCTAGTAGTGGGGGGGATGGTAAAGCAGGTAGGCCGAGACAGCTAGTAGTGGTAGGGGATTCCATAATCAGGAATTCGGATAGAATAATTTGTCGCCAAGACCGCCTCAACCGAATGGTTTGCTGTCTCCCTGGTGCCAGCGTTCGGCATGTGGTGGAACGGGTGGACAAATTACTGGGAGGGGCTGGGGATGACCCAGCTGTCGTGGTCCATGTGGGAACCAACAACAGAATAAATGGTAGGTGGAGGTCTGTTAAGAATAATTATAGAGAACTAGGAGCCAAGCTGAAGGGATGGACCTCCAAGGTTGTATTCTCAGGAATACTGCCTGTGCCATGCGCATCGCAGGACAGACAGCAGGAGCTGAGGGAGTTGAATGCATGGCTCAAGTCTTGGTGTAAGGGAGAAGGGTTCGGGTTCTTAGAGCACTGGGCTGATTTTTCATTGGGGTACAAATTGTATTCTGTGGATAAATTGCATCTGAATGGAAGAGGGGCTGCTGTGCTGGGGGAGAGAATCCTAGAGGGGGTGGCTGAGTTTTTAAACTAGGGATGTGGGGGGGGGAGGACAAGCAGAAAATAAAGCAAAGCATGCAGTGGTAGATAAGTTAGAGAGTGGTCAGAACAGAGTGGTGGGTGGAGAAGTGGACCATGGGGGGAGGATAACAGCAGTGGATAAGGAGATCCATGTGTTACAAATCAGCAGAAAAAGCATGTCTAGTCAGAAAACATCAATAAATTACATTTCTAAACCTAAATGTACAAAAACACATGGTAATTTAAAGTGTATGTTCACAAATGCCAGAAGTCTAGCAGGCAAAATGGCTGAGCTTGAGGTCATGGTACTGGAGGAGGAAATTGATATAGTTGGAGTTGCTGAGACATGGCTGGACTCTTCGCATGACTGGGCTGTCAATCTCCAGGGTTATACTCTGTTTCGGAGGGATAGGGAGAATAGGAAAGGAGGAGGAGTATGTCTGTATGTCAGAAGTAGTATAAAAGCGAGTATGAAGGGGACAATAGTGGGTGATGATTGTGTGAATGCAGCATCCGTGTGGGTGGAATTACAAGGGGAGACTAACAATGAAAGAATTATTTTTGGTGTAATTTATAGACCCCCAAACATCACTGAGGAGATAGAGGATCAGCTGCATAGACAAATAGAGCGGGCTGCCCAGGCGGGTACAGTAGTGATAATGGGAGATTTTAACTTCCCTGGTATTGACTGGGGTCATGGATCGGCTTCAACTGCAAAGGAGAGAAATTTTCTTAACTTATTGCAGGATAATTTTCTGGGTCAGTTTGTAGAAGAACCAACAAGAAGTGATGCACTGTTGGATCTGGTTATATCTAACAATGCAGAGATAGTTGAGGAGGTAATTGTTCGGGAAAACCTTGGTAATAGGGACCACAATATAGTTACTTTTATCCTAAAGTGTAGAAAGCATAAACATGCTGGGAGATCAAAAACATTTAATTTTAAAAAGGCCAATCTCCCAGGGTTATGGGCCACACTCCAGGAAATAGACTGGGAGCAGCTGTTGTCAAGTAGTGACACAGATGATAAATGGGAGACCTTCAAATCTACACTGGGTAACTATACTGCAGAATTTATTCCTAGGGGGAACAAATACAAACGCTTAGAATTAAACCCTGCGTGGCTTAATGCGGACATGAAAAACAAAGGGCATTTAGAATATACAAATCAGAGGGGTCTGCCATAGCCTTTAATAACTACAAAAGAGTTAATAAAGATTGTAAAAGGACTATAAAAGCAGCAAAAGTTCAAAATGAAAGGCTGGTGGCCAGAGATAGCAAAACCAATCCCAAAAAAATTCTTCAAATATATAAATGCAAAAAAACCTAGGTCAGAGCATGTAGGACTCCTGAATAATAGTGATGGGGAATTGAATACTGGGGATCAGGAAAAGGCGGAGCTACTGAATGAGTTCTTTAGTTCTGTATATACACATGAAGAGGTGGGAGCTGCTGTCGGTAGAGTAAGTGCTGGTGATACTTCATGTAATATACTCAACTGGTTCAATATAGATATGGTCAAAGCTAAGTTAAACAAAGTAAAGGTGAATAAGGCTCCAGGACCGGATGGGTTACACCCAGTGTTCCCTCTGAGCCTGGGCAGCTGCTGAGCGGGATCGGCTCAGAGCTGGGCACAGCACCATCAAAGGTGGGCGATAGGAAAACCTAAGATAATTGTCACATCAAAGACATACAGTGTAACCCCTGCACCATCTCATATAATACATTATAACCCCTGCACCATCCTGGACAATACAGTATAATCCATACACCATGCTGTGTAATATACAGTATAATCCATACACCATGCTATATAATATACAGTATAATCCATACACCATGCTATATAATATACAGTATAATCCGTACACCATGCTGTATAATGTACAGTATAATCCATACACCATACTGTATAATATACAGTATAATCCATACACCATACTGTATAATATACAGTATAATCCGTACACCATGCTGTATAATATACAGTATAATCCGTACACCATGCTGTATAATGTACAGTATAATCCATACACCATACTGTATAATATACAGTATAATCCGTACACCATGCTGTATAATATACAGTATAATCCGTACACCATGCTGTATAATATACAGTATAATCCGTACACCATGCTGTATAATGTACAGTATAATCCATACACCATACTGTATAATGTACAGTATAATCCATACACCATACTGTATAATCCGTACACCATACTGTATAATATGCAGTATAATCCGTATACCATGCTGTATAATATACAGTATAATCCGTACACCATGCTGTATAATATACAGTATAATCCATACACCATGTCCTAAAATATACATTATAATCCATACACCATGCTGTATAATATACAGTATAGTTCATAAACCATGCCATACAATATATAGCATAACCCCACAGTGTAGGTGTACTGTATATTGTACGGTATGGTGTATGGATTATACTGTATATTATACAGCATGGGGTACGGATTATACTGTACATTATACAGCATGGTATATGGATTATACTGTATATTATACAGCATGGTGTACGGATTATACTGTATATTATACAGCATGGAGTACGGATTATACTGTACATTATACAGCATGGTGTATGGATTATACTGTATATTATACAGCATGGTGTATGGATTATACTGTGTATTATACAGCATGGTGTATGGATTATACTGTGTATTATACAGCATGGTGTATGGATTATACTGTATATTATACAGCATGGTGTATGGATTATACTGTATATTATACAGCATGGTGTACGGATTATACTGTATATTATACAGCATGGTGTACGGATTATACTGTATATTATACAGCATGGTGTACGGATTATACTGTATATTATACAGCATGGTGTACGGATTATACTGTATATTATACAGCATGGTGTACGGATTATACTGTATATTATACAGCATGGTGTACGGATTATACTGTATATTATACAGCATGGTATACGGATTATACTGTATACTATACAGCATGGTGTACGGATTATACTGTATACTATACAGCATGGTGTACGGATTATAATGTATACTATACAGTATGGTGTACGGATTATACTGTACATTGTATAGCATGGTACAGGAATTATAATGTATACTGTACAGCAAATGCATGGCGGTTACACCATGCCGGACAATATATCCCCTGTGCCATGCTGTACAATATACAGTATATACACAGTGTAAAGGTATACTGTATATGTATTGTGTTGCATAGAGTATACTCACACACAAACACACATGAATACTTACAGTTACTTGGCCCTTGGGGATCTCAGACGCCACTTCCACACTTTGGAGGGGGCTGGGGCCTTGTTCTCTCTTCTTCTTTTTTCTGTTGCCGCGCTGCACTGGTTCTCCATGTCCAGGGAGGAAGCGGGGCCTGCTGGGAGCTCGTCGGGACGTTAAGGGAAGTATGGTGTATGCCTGTTCCGAGCCCACCACAGCAGGGCTTCCCTATCGGAACAGGCATACACAATAAAGTCCAGGCTGCGGCGGTGAGCGGGCCAGGACAGGCCGTGAGCGGAGGCACAAAGTAAGCTGCGCCGCCGCGCGCCCACGCAGCTTACAGGGAACACTGGTTACACCCAAGAGTTCTTAAGCAACTTAGTTCAGTAATTTCTTTGCCCTTGTATATAATATTCAAAGATTCTCTGGTGACTGGCATAGTGCCAAGGGACTGGCGTAAAGCAAATGTGGTGCCCATCTTCAAGAAGGGCTCTAGGTCATCCCCAGGGAATTACAGACCGGTGAGCTTAACGTCCATTGTGGGCAAACTTTTTGAGGGTCTAATAAGGAACTATATACAGGAATATGTTTTGGATAATAGTATTATAAGTGATAACCAGCATGGTTTTACTAAGGACAGAGTAGTAGAGTCCAGTCTATGCAAGATGTGCAGAAGTTACAAGCTGACTTGGACACACTGAGTGTTTGGGCATCCTCTTTGCAGATGAGGTTCAATGTGGATAAATGTAAAGTTATGCATCTGGGTACTAACAACTTGCATGCCTCCTATGTCCTAGGGGGAGTAACACTGGGAGAGTCACGTAGAGAAGGATCTGGGTGTCCTTGTAGACCATAGACTGCAGAATAGCATGCAATGTCAATCGGCTGCTTCTAAGGCCAGCAGGATATTGTCATGTATTAAAAGAGACATGGACTCGTGGGACAGGGATGTCATATTACCACTGTATAAAGCATTAGTACGGCCTCATCTGGAATATGCTGTTCAGTTCTGGGCTCCGGTTTATAGGAAGGATGTCCTGGAGCTGGAAAGGGTGCAGAAACTGGCAACTAAACTGATAAGGGGCATAGAGCATCTTAACTATGAAGAAAGATTGAAGGAGTTAAAATTGTTTAGTCTTGAGAAGAGACGTATAAGTGGGGACATGATCGACCTGTATAAGTATGTAAATGGCCCATACAAAAAATATGGTGAAAAACTGTTCCAGGTTAAATCCCCTCAAAAGACAAGGGGGCACTGCCTCCGCCTGGAGAAGCAAAGGTTCAGACTCCAGGGGTGACAAGCCTTCTTTACTATAAGAACTATGAATCTGTGGAACAGTCTACCGCAGGAGCTGGTCACAACAAAGACAGCTGAGGGCTTCAAAACAGGCTTAGATAAATTCTTAGAGAAAAAGAAGATCACCACATATTAAGAAATGTAGAGTCATGTCTTAAGGTTACCCGTCCCCCTCCTCTTTATCACTCCTACCCCCTCCCTTGGTTGAACTTGATGGACATGTGTCTTTTTTCAACCGTATTAACTATGTAACTATGTAAATATGTAACTATAGTATATACAGCAGTGTACTGATATGTGAGATACTAGGTATAAATTTCCTAACATTTCGCAACACTGCTATATTTACTATATACAGTATCTAAACACACTGCATCTATTATACCTTCTGCCTCCCATATCAGTACACTGCTGCATATATTACATATCTGTGTCCACTGTGTCTATTATACATTGAACCTCACAAATCAGTACACTGCTGTATATACTATATATCTGTACCCACTGAATCTATTACACCTCGTACCTCACATATAAGTACACTGCCATATATACTATATATCGGTACAAACTGCATATATTATGCTGTATAATATATATGGATGTGTATGTAATATATATATATATATATATATATATATATATATATATATATAAACACAAGTAATGAAAACAGCACTGCAAAAGTCCAAATCAGGTGTTGGTGTGCCAGTAGCTCCGGAGTTGGTCAGCTCCTTCTTAAATAAAAATCGTAATTCCACAGCACCACCAAACATAAATTGAAGAAAAAATGTGATTTATTTCACCAAGACAGCGACGTTTCAGTCCTCTTACTGGGACATTTCTCAAGCAGTCATGTTAGTGATATCAGTGTTACAGAGGTTTATATAATCATTACAATGTGCTCACAATAAAACAATCAATTACATAATAAAGTACAAAAAAATATATATCCATGATTTTTCAATGTATAAAAAAAACTCATGATTCTTACATCTCCGTGTCATATACATGATTCATACCAATACATAACCAATAAAAAATCAAAGTGCATTAATTACTTGTTAATCACAAATTCATTACAGTTGTGTAAACCATGTGTCATTAATACATAATAAATACAAGATATTTAAACTAACCAGCATCCGTCCTTCCTTTCAGTATATGTGGCGTGGTGGGGTGTCAACTGAGCATGCGCTACTCGCCAAAAGTTGGATGTGCGTTCCAGCTTGGAGCGCACATGTGGATCATCATGTGATCCCCTAACAGGAAGTAATAAGAGTATCGGGATATGGAGTATCGCGCATTTGTGTCAGGGAACACAAACCATGTATTCCACCCTGGAACGCACACGTGACCTCCACTCAATGGTCACATGATTGATATATCTGTGTGAGCTTAAAATTTTCCACCACCGTATCAAAATATCCATATTCCGACCTTCTAACATTAAGGGGTATGTGCCTCATATGCAATGTTGCACAATCCCTATGTATTTTTTCTGAATATAGGATATTGTTGTGAGTGCGTGCACCATTCTAATGAAAAGGACCAATCAGATCCATACTAGTAGAAAGGGAATCTATAGTACATTATGAACACTCTGTTATTTAAGTGTAATGTAGCATCGGGTGGTCATTCCATGTATTGCGAACATTCCCATGTCCCCTATTACATGGTGGCCAGATGTGGTGACTGTTTCATATCCACTCGTGGACAAAGAACAGCCATCCAATGATCTCTACCCCAAAAGTATCATCATGGTATCAAGGTATGTGCAACGCCCACGCCAGTGGCCATTGTCCTATTACCCTGGTCCCAACATATAGTAAATCTTAGTGTTCAAAGTACATGATTCCCAAATAAAGGATATCAAATACCTATGTGACTCTGTGTTCACACCACAATCATTCTATTCTCATAAATGAAGGACCGAAAAGGCGGCGGGGAAAAGTTAAATCTCCACAACAGAACGAAAGAATATATAGATATAAAAAAATAAAGACAAAAAAGAAAAAAATATTTAAAAAAATAAAAAAAGAATTAAAAAATGCTTCAGTTGATATATTCACACCCGCCAGAAGCTGAAAAAGAGGACTGTTAAAAATCGATGCTGGTTCACACAATCCATCAAGGTATTGTGAGAAAATCTGCAAGAGACAAAAAAAAAATATATATAAGTATTAAGAATATAAACACTGATATTATATTTATATACAGGATGATGCCAAAGTATACTACAATGTCATGAGTGGATCCACGGCTTATAGTCCACGTTCAGTCCATTAGGTTTAAGTGTATTAAGTTTCGTTATCCATAATATTTCTCTCTTTTTCAACACAAGATTACGGTTGCCACCTCTCCTAGATAATGGAATATGATCTATTATCATGCACTTCAGATCACTTTCTTTATGATCATGATCCAAAAAATGTTTGGATACAGGCAGATCCATACGTTTTTTTCTTATGGAGTACCTGTGTTGATTTATACGCGTTTTAAAGTCGAGTGATGTCTCCCCTACATAAAGCAGTGAGCAGGGGCACCATAAGACATATACAACAAATACTGAGTCACATGTCAAATAAAAGTTTAACTTATATCTTACTCCAGTTGATGGATGTTGAAAGAAACTCCCTTTTTGAATATAGCGACAATTTATGCAACTAAGGCAAGGAAAACAACCTTTTCGTTGTGTAGTCAAGTATGTTTGCCCTGTTTTCTTCTGTGGACCTACATCTGTGTGCACCAGTTTGTCACGTAAATTCTGTGGTCTACGATAAGACATCAGAGGTGCATTTGTAAATTCTGTCACCTTAGGAAAATTGTTCTTTATTGTGGGCCAATGTTTGATAATCAAATTTTTTACCGCATAGCTATGTTCAGAGTATGTCATAACCAAAGGAATCCTATTTGTTGTTTCTCTTTTCCTGGGTCCCTTTTTGATTAAATCCACCCTTTTCATCTGTTGAACCGTATTTAAGTGTCTATTTAAGGAGTTGTTCACATATCAGTTATTTGATCAGTTATTTCCATCAGTTATTGTGAGCCAAAACCAGGAGTGGACACTAAACAGAGATCAGATATAATGAAAAGATCTGCACCTGTTTGGTGTTTTTGACCCGCACCTGGTTTTGGCTCACAATAACTGATGGAAATAACTGATCAAATAACTGACATGTGAACAACCCCTAACACCTTATTCGGATAACCTCTTTGTATAAATGTTTCTGTCATCCTCTGTAGTGTCATGTCTAGTTGTGTCGGGTTATTAACAATTCTCTTTGCCCTCATAAACTGACTAAGAGGTAATGATCGAACCATCGGTCTAGGGTGTGCACTATCGTACCTCAATAGTGTATTTTTGTCCGTAGGTTTAACATAGACATCAGTTTGTGTTTCTCCCAGTTTTAATTGAATGGATATATCCAGGAAATGTATTTCATTCCTGGAATACTCCATTGTAAACTTAATGTCATTATCCATAGTATTTAGGAATTCAAAAAATGTCAATAATTCTGTCTCTGTACCCACCCATATGGAGAAGACGTCGTCGATGTATCTCCACCACTTCAGAACATGTCTGAAGTGGTGGGATACATAGACTGACGTCTCCTCCAGGTGGGCGACGGCCATGTTCGCGTACGTCGGTGCATCGTTAATGTTAGAAGGTCGGAATATGGATATTTTGATACGGTGGTGGAAAATTTTAAGCTCACACAGATATATCAATCATGTGACCATTGAGTGGAGGTCACGTGTGCATTCCAGGGTGGAATACATGGTTTGTGTTCCCTGACACAAATGCGTGATACTCCATATCCCGATACTCTTATTACTTCCTGTTAGGGGATCACATGATGATCCACATGTGCGCTCCAAGCTGGAACGCACATCCAACTTTTGGCGAGTAGCGCATGCTCAGTTGACACCCCACCACGCCACATATACTGGAAGGAAGGACGGATGCTGGTTAGTTTAAATATCTTGCTATTTATTATGTATTAATGACACATGGTTTACACAACTGTAATGAATTTGTGATTAACAAGTAATTAATGCACTTTGATTTTTTATTGGTTATATATTGGTATGAGCACTGATGTTTACACGGAATCATGTATATGACACGGAGATGTAAGAATCATGAGTTTTTTTATACATTGAAAAATCATGAATATATATTTTTTTGTACTTGATTATGTAATTGATTGTTTTATTGTGAGCACATTGTAATGATTATATAAACCTCTGTAACACTGATATCACTAACATGACTGCTTGAGAAAAGTCCCAGTAAGAGGACTGAAACGTCGCTGTCTTGGTGAAATAAATTACATTGTTTCTTCAATTTACGTTTGGTGGTGCTGTGGAATTACGATTTATATATATATATATATATATATATATATATAGTATTTAGTGTAGAGCAGTGTACTAATGTGAGAGTTATAATAGATGCAGCATATATATACCTTTGTAACCTAGGAACTACACAAATATATGTGCAGTTACTTTACTTTAATAGTGCAGGACCTTTGATGACATCATCAGAGGTCCTTTCGTTTTCTCCACTGATGAAAAGGATTTTAGCCTGTATCGAATGTAATTATAAATTAGGGGCAGGGCCGGCAAACTGGGCAATTGCCCAGGGCCCCGATCCAGGCTCAGGAGTCCCTGCTCTGACTCCATATATGGATGTGTCTATATATGGAGTCAGTGTTATGAACATGAAAGGGGTATTCCCAAGCATGTTCAGTATGCTTGGGGACACCCTGTCTAATTTAGACTCTATTTTTGAAATGTTTCTGTGGGGATTATCACAGGGTGGAATACATGGTTTGTGTTCCCTGACACAAATGCGCGATACTCCATATCCCGATACTCTTATTACTTCCTGTTAGGGGATCACATGATGATCCACATGTGCGCTCCAAGCTGGAACGCGCTCAAGAGCTCAATGCTAAGTCATAGCTGAAAACCCTCATAGAGGTTTCTCTTGTATAGTAGAAGAGAAACTTCTATGGGGTTTTTAATATAAGAGAGACTTCTATGAGTTTTTTTGGCAAAGACATAGCATTGAGCTCTATAGCCCAGTTGTTATGGTTCTTGTCTTTAATGTATAAGGTTGTTTGTTCAAATCCCCAATACCACACCCCTTAAATTGTGGGTACAGAAACTGGTGTTTATGGTCACTGCAGGGTTCAGAAAGGAAAGACCACTATTATGCTTTTGCAGCGCAGATTTTGATGGATTGGTTTACAGGTATCATGTTGCTTTTGAACAGCCTCTGGGGTACCAGTACAGTCATTTGCTGAGAACTGTACATTTTTTTCTCTCGACTGAGCTGTGTGAGGGCTTATTTTTTGTGGGATAAGTCGCCATTATCACTGGTTCTATTTTGGGGTACATATGAGTTTTTATGACCTTTTTCATTTCACTTTTTGGGAAGCAGGATAAAGAAAATTAGCAGCAATTGCGACATGGCTTTTTAGGTTTTGTTTTTCTGGCATACAGCATGCAGGAAAAAAATGATATGTTGAACTTATTTGTTGGTCAGTATGATAATAGAATTTTTATAGAGCGGGTTGTTAAGGATATGGCAATACCAAAACTGTCTTATTTTTAAATAGTAATTTGCTTGAGGGGGAAAGAGCTTCTTTTTTTTTTAAATTCGAAACATTTATGTAATTTTTTAAAAAAAATTTGTCCCACTAGGGAACTTCAACTTTTGAGGGGCTGTTTCAATGCAGTACAATATATACTGTATAGTAATAAATTGTAACTATATGTATCAGTTGTATCATATGTATCAGATTTACAATGACAGTTGGCCTGTGACCCTTCCTGTGACAGGGCCTCATAGGCTTCCATAGCTGGCAGACCCAAAGGCCTCTCTAAGGCCTCAGACATTCATAGCAACTATTATTTACCCTGCTGGAGCCATTGGCTTGTGAAAGACAGCTTTTTCCCTCTGTAAACTGCTTAAATGAAATGGTCAGCCACCTCAGAGGGATTAAAATGCTAATGCCACCCTCTGTGTATATAGGACCTTAAGGGCCCTGTTTTATTAAGCAAAAATCACAGAAAAAAAGTCCACGCTCCTGACGTAGATGCCCAACGCCATAGGTAGGTTTAGCATACGACCTGCCTGACCTGAGACCACCTTGGCTCTGGGTAGGTGGGCACAGATGTGTTTTGATCAAAATATATTGGCTAAGAGTCTCAGACTTTATCATATCAGAATGAGGGCTTAGTTTATACAGTATATATTGTTTGCATCTATTTTTCATGCATTAATATTCTTTTTCTGTGATTTACCCTGTTTTTTTAAGGGCCCATTGTTGTCAGACCTTTGGCCCACTGGAGGATCCTCAGTTACCTTGGTCTGACCCTGGCTGAATCTCTGCTTTTTCTGGGCTCCAACCTATTCAGCTGTTATCAGGGATTGATAGCATTCCCTGTGTATGTGTGTATACGAGATAGCAGCCAGTCACTGAAAACACCTCCCTTGTGTACAACTGAATTCAGAAAAAGCAGAGACTTAAATATATACGTTTTCCTATACAAGTAAGTTGTACAAGTTTTACTGAATCTCTTCCAAAAAAACTTGATATCAATCTGTTCTGCTGCCTACAGATTACACTGCATTTCATGTTGTCAAGTTCTCTTTAAAGGGTAATTAACATTTTTGGCAACTTTATTTAAAAAGGTTCCAAATGCCCCAAAAATAAATTTTGTAATATACATTATTAAGGTATTTTACAGTTTTTCTAAAAAAAATAGGCACCCAAATTATTGTAGTCTACAGGTATATGGATTCCATTGTACTGGTGGATTGGAGCGCTTTCAGTTGAGCACTACCAGGAGCCCACTCTGTTCAGCTAAATCCTGACACAGCACATCAGTAAAGTTGTACATGGGGCCAATCATTTTGCAGATACAGTCATACACTATTAGTCCATATTAGCCATTACAATTGTTCAAACTGGCCATACATGTTCAATGAAATCATGTGACGAATTAAAGATCTTCCTGGAAACTATGGAAGTCATTTATAATTTTTTTTTTTTTTTGCCACTTTTTGGCGTACTTTTGTCGCAGATTCGGTGGCCTGTTTCTGGAATAGAAAATTACTTAAATCTAGGCCAGCAAGGGAGCCTCAACATAACTTAGGCGCATCAAGCGCCAGCGCAGGGCTATTAAGAACGGTACCCCATACGACTTACATGAGTGTTTCATTAGGTGCAGCGCTGTAGAAGCAAGCTCCCTTCACTATAAGGTTGACAGTCCTGTGTAGACTTTAAAGGGCATCTGTCAGCAGATTTGTGCCTATGGAACTGGCTGACCTGTTACATTTGCACCTAGCAACTGAAGGCATCTGTGTAGCTTATTTGTATATATTACATAGTAATATAGTTTATAAGGCCGATAAAAGACATATGTCCATCCAGTTTGTCCTGTTATCCTGCAAGTTGATCCAGAGGAAGGCAAAAAACCCTTGTGTGGTAGAAACCAATTTTCCCCACTTTAGGGGAAAAAATTCCTTTCTGACTCCAATCAGGCAATCAGAATAACTCCCTGGATCAACAACTCATCTCTAGTAGCTATAACTTGTAATATTATTACACTCCAGAAATACATCCAGGCCCTCTTGAACTCTTTTCAGGCAGAGAGTTCCACTGCTCTTACAGTAAAGAATCCTCTTCTATGTTTGTGTACAAACCTTTTTTCCTCCAGACACAGAGGATGTCCCCTCATCACAGTAACAGTCCTGGGGATAAATATGATGGGAGAGATCTCTGTACTGACCCCTTATATATTTATACATAGTTATTAGATCTCCCCTCAGTCATCTTTTTTCTAAAGTGAATAATCCTAATTTTGATAATCTTTCTGGGTACTGTATTCCACCCATTCCAGTTATTACCTTAGTTGCCCTTCTCTGAATCCTCTCCAGCTCTGCTATGTCTGCCTTGTTCACAGGAGCCCAGAACTGTACACAGTACTCCATGTGTGGTCTGACAAGTGATTTGTAAAGTGGCAGGACTATGTTCTCATTACGGGCATCTATGCCTCCTTTGATGCAACCCATTATCACATTGGCCCTGGCAGCAGCTGTCTGACACTGGTTTCTACAGCTTAGTTTGCTGTTCACTAAAATTACTAGGTCTTTTTCCACGTTTTCCCCATTTTTTTTAAATGGGGAAAGGGGGTGATTTGAATTTTTGAAAACTTTTTTTTACATTTATTTATAGTCCCCTAGGGGATTTGAACATTCTATTGTCTGGTTTCTTCTCCTACATTGCATTTCAACCTAGAAGAAAATCACTATGTTCCTATGGAGCCCTGCCACAGGAAGGGCTTGGTAGAAACTTCAGTATGACAGGCCTCAGGGCCTTCAGAAGGCCACAGGCTGCCATAACAGCTCCTGGGATTATGTTGCAAGGGAGCCATTTGGTCACCAGGTGCACAGCAATCCTGGTAATTTGACGCTTAGATACTGTGGTCACAATTGACCAGGGCATCTGAGGCATCTAAAGGTCTGTGAATATCGGTCACCAATCACAGACTCTGCCACCAGGTGTCTTTCATGACCTGATATCTGCTGTACATATATGGTGGATGTCAGGAAAGGGTTAAGGAATATGTATGTAGGAGTATGTGTTCTTCTTAGGGCAGGTAAACCAATGTATATTTTGGTTTATTTAAAAACAATAGATCCCTGTCCCACAGTGCTGCATCGCTTAGATATCAGTTCCTCCTGCTGAACACGACTTCTCCTTGAGTTGTGTTCTTCAACTTCTGACCTGATACTAAGGCCTGGTCAGGTGAGTGACATAGTGGGTGGTTCAGAAGTGGTCCAGTCCACCCCTTTAGCTAGTCATACTTTGTGCTGCATTATTGTACTGCGACACTGGCTCTACCTCTTGTACTGTCAGTTGAGTACAACATAGAAGAGGTGAAGGAGAAGCCAGTGATATGATGCGGCTGGGTTATGGTGCTCCGAAGCTGCAGAGCCTCAGCTCTGCTGGCTCCTTTGACAGCGTATCAAGGGCACTAAGGGTGAGCCAAGAACTCAAGCAAGATGGCGCCATACTCTGTGTCCTACCGCTGCCACCCTTGCAGCCTTTCATTGTGCGCTGCTCTGGTGCGGCACACCTGTTCTCTTCTATATCTGACAGCTGAGGCAGCAGCTGAAAGGCACAGGTGTGTGACAGTATTTGTGGAGCAAGCAGGTGCCCCCTTTTAGGAATAGGTTATCTCAGCTTTTTAATTTAGTGGACAACCTATTTAAGAAGCTTTCTTTTTCAGCTTGATGCAAAAGCTACTTTTTCCAAAATTGCTGCTGTCCTGGTTACAAAGGAATATGATTTGATGTGAAGTGAAATGCTGTAATTAAGTAGGGTGGTTAAAGCATTAACTCCAGTGTTAAATGGCAGAGTAGAATTTCTATTTTAGGTTACTTTCACTATAGCGTTTTTGTTGGATCCGGCAGGGCTTCGGTTACTGATAATACAACCATTTGCATCCATTATGAACGGATTCATTTGTATTATCTTTAACATAGCCAAGATGGATCCTTCATGAACTCCATTGAAAGTCAATGGGGGACAGATCTGTTTTCTATTGTGTCAGATTGCATTGTGGGTGATGACGGATACGTTTTGCTCCGCAGCCCAGGACGGAGAGAAAACCGCAGCTTGCTGAAGTTTGCTCTCCGGTACGAGAACGCAACCAAACGGAACGGAATACATTTTGGAGCATTCCATTCTGTTCAGGTACGTTTTGTCCCCATTGACAATGAATGGGGACAAAACAGAATCGTTTTTTTACGGTATTGAGGCCCTATGACGGATCTCAATACCGGAAAATTGAAACACTAGTGTGAAAATAGCCTTAGACCTTAAAAATATAGTGTGCGGTGTATTAGCTTCATGTACTTATAACTTGCATTTCATTTTAATATGGGCAAAGTTGGAAGAGACTTAAATCTCAAAAAAGATAGCACTCAATTTGCTTGGGTATCTTACCTGAACAGGGAATTACAAGCTATCTGTGTGTTTGTAGAAGAGGCTTGATAGATAAAGTCCTGTAATCACAGCAACACAGACACTGAGTCACGCAGTTTGTCTACTGTAGTCTCCCCTCTCTGCAGTGTAAGGCCCCTTTCACATGAGCGTGACGGATTGGCTCAGGGTGCGTTTAGGGAAACTCGCACCATTTTGCACGCAAGTTCAGTCAGTTTTGTCTGCGATTGCATTCAGTTGTTCAGTTTTTTCTGCGCGGGTGCAATGCGTTTTGATGCGTTTTTCACGCGCGTGATAAAAAACTGAAGGTTTACAAACAACATCTCTCAGCAACCATCAGTGAAAAACACATTGTATCCGCACTTGCTTCAGGATGCAATGCATTTTTCACTGAAGCCCCATTCACTTCTATGGGGCCAGAGCTGCGTGAAAAACGCAGAATATAGAACATGCTGCGTTTTTCACGCAACGCAGAACTGATGCATGAAAAAAAAAAACGCTCATGTACAAAGACCCATTGAAATGAATGGGTCAGGATTCAGTGCGGGTGCTATAGGTTCACTTCACGCATTGCACCCGCGCGGAAAACTCGCTCGTGTGAAAGGGGCCTAATAGGGCTGAGGGAAGCAAAGCAACCTATCAGGCTTGTAGACATATTGACCAGGAGCGGGCTGCAGATCCACTATGTCTTTAACATGGCAGACAATGATCAACTCTGATCAAGTCTTGTTTTTAAATTAAGAAGAATTAACATTTCACTGAAGTTACACTTTAAATAAACCAAGTTGGAGCACCTCTTCTTTTTGGTTAGTAGAGATAGATACACTACTCACAAAAAGTTAGGGATAATTGGCTTGTGGGTGAAATTTCAGGATTAATCTGTATGAACCTGCAGGTGGGTCATCAGTTGCAAATAGTTTGATGACCCCTTTAAAAATTTTTGATGCACTCACAGCTCTACTTTTGTAAAAATAAAATACTGGTTTAACTTAGACATAGGTTCATCACAGAAGACTTGTAAAGGGGTATTCTGAGATTTTCATACTGATGACCTATCCTGGATAGGTCACCAGCATCTGATCAGTGGGGTTCCGACACCTGGGACCCCTGACGATCAGCTTTTTGAGTAGGTACTGGAGCTCCTGCAAGTGCTGTGGCATTCTCTCAGCTTTCCCTAGGCCGAGTGACGACACATTCATGTGTCACATAGGCTAGAAGTGAATAGGGCTGAGCTGCAATACCAAGCACAGCCACTATACTATGTACGGTGCTGTGCTTGGTGAGCAGGGAGAAGGCGTCACTGCCTTCTCAAACAGCTCATCGGCGGGGTCTTGGGTGTCAGACTCCCACTGATCAGATACTGGTAATCAGTATGAAAATCTCGGAAAACCTTTTTAATGTTCATGCCTTATTTAACTTTGTAGATTTGAGCCCTTGCATTACTACTTAGGCCTCTTTCACACTAGCGGCAGTCCGGATCCGGCAGGTGAAGGGTGCCGTCGGATCCGAACTGCCGCAGGGACATGTGTGGGGCCGGAACCGCATTCCGGCCCCACACATGTCACACAGTACCATATACAGACATACACACAAACACATACATACTTACATACTCCAGGCAGGCCGCACGTCTTCACGCTCTGCTGGGCGCTGTAGGGAATCGTCATAGCGGCGCGCCTCCTGGGCATGAAGACGTGCGGCCTGCCTGCCTGGAGTATGTAAGTATGTATGTGCTTGTGTGTATGTGTGTGTGTGTATGTATGTCTGTCTGTCTGTCTGTGGTGACGGATCCGTCCGAACTCCATTGAAAGTCAATGGAGGGCGGATCCATTTACCATGTTGGTCACACCAAACGGATCTGTTTCCATTGACTTGCATTGGGGGTCATTCCGGATCTGTCTTGGTGCGGATGCCTGGACCGGAGAGAAAACCGCAGGATGCTGCGGTTTGTTCTCCGGTCTGAAGACGGAACGGAATGCTTTCAGGAGCATTCCGTTGTATTCAGTTCAGTTTTGTCCCCATTGACAATGAATAGGGACAAAACTGAAGCGTTTTTTTCCAGTATTGAGCCCCTATGACGGAACTCAATACCGGAATTTAAAAACGCTAGTGTGAAAGTAGCCTTACATAGGTCACCGTAAAAGTATTAAAAGTGCAAATGGAAGATGATTTGATAAACAGTTATCACTGGATTGTTTACCTCCGAGATTTCACATGAAGGAGAAGGAGGATTTGTTGACATTGAACAAGGGGAAATGTTGAAAAAAAGACATGTTCGAATTTAATAGAAACATTTTCTTAATATTTTTTTTTCTCTCAACCTAAGTAACTAGAGACCAGAATTCAAGGGAGAAAACATTCCTCAAAATGATTATATGTCTGCAGGTTCTTGCACAAAGTGCTATAGGATTTGATGTATTAAGAATGAAGTAACACATTCTCTCTGTGTGTTCAGGGATTTGAGGCATATTGAGGTAGGACATCTTACCCTTTTCCAAACATTTGACCATTTTTCATAAGAAAAGCTAGAGTGCACCTCTGCAATATTGTGTACAGTTTATACTGTACTCGAAAAGACAGAGTCACTATTGTGTTAAAAAGGCAGTTTATTGAGTATACAACAGACTGGTTTTCAGTATGTTGCCACAGCAGGTGGTATATTGGATATCAGCACATATTATCACAAAGTGTGAAAGAACAAAGAACCATATATATACACATATATATCTGGAGTATTGTCATACATATTTGCACACAGAAATGATGTGCGCAATATCATAGTCATGAAAAGTTTTACAAGGGAGCAGAAGAAAAGGAAAAAGAAACATATCCAAATATCTACCCCTGCCATCTGCTCCCTTCATATACCCATATGACCACTGCAGCTGTCATGAAACTATGTCTAGAGCTAGAGCTAAAGGCTGATGGGGCTGAGGTAGAAAGGTGAACATGGCTTCCACTTTTTGTAATGTTACTGTTCTTTTTTATCTTCTATCCCATAAAGTCTATCGGACCATCATCTTGTACCAGAAAAATACAGTTCACCATGTCCTAAAGGCTTATACCCTCCCCCATCCCAATATTTTTTTCTCAAAAAATATAGACCTTTCTTTTGCAGTTAAAAAAATATTTTGATCTTATGGTATATTGTGCCAGAGAGAAAGCAGAGTTTTGTTAGACATCAACTTTGACCGAATTAAAATTCTTAAACATAGGCCATAGGTGCTGGACCATTCGATGTCCCTAATAATAGAAGGATTCACAGAAGAAAAAGATGTAGCATGTCTAGAAATCTCATAGAGGGAAAAAATAAAAATACAGTGACTTTCCTTCATTTTAGTCAACTCTTCTTTATCATACAATGTCTAATAAAACCTGACCTAGAAAGAGGTCTCAAAAGTTATTTTTATAGCAGGACTCTATTTACATAAAATACTCCATATTCCAGAGCAAAGCAGATTTGGCATTTTAGGTGAATTAGTTTGAATAATTGTTTATTACCTCACAGTGAAATCATTCCTTCATTTTAGTGGCATTATAAGGATATTCCTTCCCCAAAAAGTGAACAAGAGCATTAACATGATTCTTGGACAAAGGTAAAATGAAATCTCTTTGATAATGAACATAGGGATTTGCAAAGATAGAACTGAGTGATTTTATGTAAACTGTCACAGTCCACTGGAATATATATGAAGCTGAAAATGGCACAAGCATGTGTATCATATTTATACAGGTTTCAGCTTGGGTGTAATCTAAGTTATTGCAAATATGTGCCAAATTTATAAGAAAATATACATATATTTTATTTATTCAGTGCATCATTTTAGGTTTTATTGAGCATGTTTCAACATGTAGAAGCGACAATACATTTGTACATCTCTGTGTATGTCTAATCAATTTTGTGTCTGTAAAATTACACTTTTTGTTAGCTTTACTCTAATGTAGATGTTTTGATCACCAATCCAGTCACTTAAAGTTTAGGGACACCTTTCACTGGGAAAAATGAATTTTATACATGTTAGTGGTTACCATGAGTTAAAAAAAACTTGTACTAAGTTTCAGATCATTTCCATTTCACCATTGATTTTCAGACCCATAGTGCCTGGGATCTGTTTCCTCTTGTGCTGACAGTACTATTGCTAAGGAGTATGTTACTTCCCCTTCTCTCCCCCCCGCAGAGCCTGTTGTGGGCTGTCTCCTCCCTCTGTACACTGATACATAGCCTGTGTGAGTTACTCCCCCACTCCCTGCAGACTGTTTTGTGTGCTCTCTCCTATGTATGCTCTGATACAGCCTGTGTGATCTGGCCTCCCCTGAAGACTTAAGTAAAGCAGGGTAGCTAGCTATATGAAAGAGTTGCACAGCCACTACAGCAGCAATATGTTTTTTTTTATAAGAACTATTTTGAAAGTTTGCATTAAGAAAACAAATGAACAATAAAATTTGTTAATGGAAAGGTGTACATAGCCTTTAAGTCACTGCTAGAAAAACACTCAATATGCCTGCCTTATTTAACAGGGAATTATAACATACTGCTTAATGTACAAAGACACAGGTGAATGATGAATACATGAAAGTGTAAACTGTGCTACTGCTCTACTTACTATATAAAAAATAGAAGCTCTTTGAGCATATTTTTGATCAATGCAGTTTACACTTTCATGTATTCACCATTCCCCTGTGTCTTTGTGCATTAAGCAGTGTGCTACTACTTGTAGTTCTATGCATTGTGTTGCAGACAAGGTAGCGTGCACCTGTGCCCATTTTTTATATATATTTTGGAGGTGTTGGTTTATTCCCTTTTAAGTTGGGAATTATAACATAGCTCAAAAAATGGTATTTCCACTTATTGTCAATTAACTTTTCACTAGAGGAACCGTTACCCTGTCATCTCTGAAATCATGAAGTGCTCAAGCACTCAAATGACTTGGTCTTGAGGATTAATGAATATGTCAAATCAAGCTTTGAGATGAGAGCAGCCTGGTCATAGCTATTATTAAATATTCAAGTGAAAAATTCACGTAATGCACTGTAAGTCTATTGCAGAATGGGCCACAAGGTTTTTTGGTATGTGTAACGTAATAAAACTTACTGAGCACCAGCACCATCTGATCACCAATAGAAATCCATTTTAATGCCTAGATATTTAGTAAAACTATACAGAGAGGAAGCACAAGATGGAAATATTGCACTGCTAACTTTAATTAGGAATATTATGTTATCACGTAAAATATAAAGGCAAACAGCATCCCAGAAAATTGATCTATTATGAGAAAATACATCTCATGACTGAAATATGCTCAGAGCACATGCTAATTTCTTACTCTTGGCATGAACCGTTCCATAGAGCTTGATTAGTGTCAAAATTAATTAACTATAGACTAAACCTTATATAGAGTTGGCACCAAATCTGCATTGACCCAGATCAGTATATCCTCCCTGTTGTAAAACTGCCTACTGTTAGAATAAATATAGCCCAGTGACTTTTTCTGAGTGTTTAGTGTATTGCATTTCATTGCTGATGAGCATCAGTAATCATCAAGTGGTATTTTACTTAGTTATAACGAGACATTAGTGGCTAATACCAAGTGGTATAAATATAATAGGATTTGGGTTTTATTCGGACCCCTAGCTAGGCCGCAAAACACATTTGCAAAAGTACACAATGAAATGTAACTAATAGCAGAATGTTATACAGGGATCATAAGGGTTGCACTGGCCAACTGAGGATCCTTCAATTGACCCATTTGCTCACACAATAATGCATCCCAAAGGCCCTGTAGAAGACAACTTTTTTTGACTGCAAAGGGCATATTTGTTATGGACTGATTCACAATGACCTACAAGACCTTATTCATGATAGATCCGTGTGTGCAAGAACAGCAACGTTTACAATGCTACTCACAAAGGACGTCTTGACTACATGTAGACTGGGTCTAAAGCATCCCAGTCGGACACTGAAGGTCAGTTGTACTGTGTTAGGGGTTCAGATGAATGTAAAATCCTTTGTAATATTCATTATTGTTAGCAATTATGCTTAACATACTAGATGCTTTAAGATGTTCCAAGCACATTGTCAATGATGTCTCAACGTGGCCTCCAGTTGTAATGATGGTTTTATGACGAAACACGGAAACTACTTAAGTGTTGACAAACTGATAAACTAGTGATTTATAAGGCATACAATGGACATTACCGTTCAGCTGAGCTGCCGCATGTGTTTAGGGAATGTGTAGTGCATCAATTACACCACAGACTGGAGTCAATTTACACTTTTCTATATATATATAAAAAGACACACCACAGAAATGCAAAAACCTCCCTTTGCCTTTTCTTAATATAGTTTATACGCATTTATACAAATGTATACCTAAATACCAAATACTCCACAGATCAGTAATTTACATTTGCATAGAAAGAGAAGATAAAGAGAGAATAGACAGGATGTAAAAACACATCTTCATCTTTGGGTATTCAGTGTCGTATGCCTTCAGTAGAACATGCAGAATGCTCTCCAGTCCTAAGCAATTCTTCAAGAACAGAAGCTTTCATTTGCTGTTGTAAGAAGGGATTCTGCGTTGAAAAAAACAGACGCTTTTATGGATGGTTCCATCACATTGCCTGCAAAGAACAAAATATATTAAAAGAGTTCTCTGGGATTTACATGTTGATGACTCCCAGGACCCCTTCTGATCATCTGTATGGAGAGGATGTGGCAATGTGTGGGCACCCAGGTCTCTTCCTAGGCTGGGTGACATCATGTTCATTGGTCACCTGGCCCAGGGCCAGCTCAGTCCAATTCACTGATGAGCTGCAATACCAACCACAGGCGCTATACAATGTATGGCAATGGCTCATGGGAGTGCTGCTGCCTCCTCAAACAGGTGCTCAGTGAGGGTGAAGTGAGTTGGCCCCTTGTCAATGTCATATTGATGACCTATCACTTACAGCAGTGGCTTATCTCTTGAAAGATAAAAATTTCAGTTCACCTGATCCTTCTCTTCCACGATATAATCTGTTGGGGGATTTCCCCATACACATTTCAATCTCAATAGAACCCACCGTTCTTGGTAGATATGGTCAATAATATACTAATGTGTATGGTGGCATTTAGGTAACGAATTAGGTAATGAATTGCAACCAATTACTGTTAGAGCTATTAGAAAGAAAGGGGTCCCCATATTGTTCTTTCGCAAGGAACTTCTGCTTTATTCATCAGTGTTACATCACTTACTAACTAGCAGGACACCAACGATTCTTAGTATTAAGAGACCACGGACCTCCTTCACCAATTCCCTGCACAGCAAAGCTGCCGGTCACCCACTTTACAAGGAACTACAACACACATCTGTGGATTTAAATCTACAGCAGCTCTAAGATGCTGTACATTCCTGGCTTCATTTGTGTCAGAAAACTGGAAAAGTGGCAAGTGTGAAGTCACTTATGACTTTTTTTTCTCAAAAAGTTGCATTTAAAAAGTTGCAAACACACAGCTTGCAATGTTTTAAAGCCACTTTTCTAGCGAACGGGGATGATAAATCTCCCCCTACGTGTATTGTTAAAAAAAATCATTATCAATCAATATACGCTTAACACACAGACTAAAATATTTAGCTTTACCTAAGCCTATTATTGTATAGTAGGTGAATTGAAAATGAATCGTACCTGCTGTCTTCCGGAAACACTCGCTGCAAATATTAATAGAAAAATCCATTAGTGTTCAGCGTTAGAACAAAGCATTAAAGATCAGCCATGTTGTAAACAACCAGTTTGGCGGCTTTGAAAATGAGAATAGAACCGCAGAAAGCAGCAGATTATTTCTAAGTGCGCTGATTAAGCTAGCAGCACATAATTCTGCAATGACAGACATATTTGCTGTACACAGAGTCAAACAATACAAACAATCACATAATGCAAGTAGAAAAATATATGTCGCACTTGGCGATGGTAAACTTGACATTTGCTCAGGACCAATCCCAGTTCTGAGCTAAACTAGAAGATCCCCCTAAGTCCATATAGGTCTGCTACCACAAAGCATAACCTTTCAGATGATTAAATGTGTGAGAGAGCCATTCCCGGTACATCATAGCGGACAGGCAGAGGGATTTACAATGAGTAATGAAAAGAGCATATTAAAATGCATCTCAGCTAATCGAAGATGGAGTAACCTTTCATATAAAAGATGAAACATATCGACTTCTCTAAGAAAAGAAAACTGTCTACACTGCTAAAAGTCAAACGACTATAAATACTTTGCCAGACATCTAATATACAGGAGAAGACCTGGCACATGATAAAAAACAAACAGGAATGGAGAACGTTAAAGGAGAAGGGGTATTTTTTTGATCCAGTTAGGTGACAAATTGAATAAATACTGTATACCCAACCGTTTATATTTAACCATTTATATATTACAGGCCACTTTTAAAGCAATTGTGCAGCGTCAAGGCACCTACATTAATCCCTAGACCAGCACCGTATATGTAAGGCACTGCGGGCAGTGCCTTGGGACCCAGCTCCGTACATGCTGACTGGGAGGGCACAAGAGCTGTGCTTGCCCCAGTTGTGGCAGAGTCTCAGTTGTCACTGACAACGAGCCCCGGTTGTAACCGCCGGCATCGGTGAAAACGCCGGCAGATTAACCCCTTAGATGCCACGGCCAATGCTGACCACCACATCTAAGGGGTTTACAGAGGGAAAGATCTCCCTCTCTGACCTCATCAGCTCTCATCGCAGGGTGCCGATGGTTACTAATACAGCCCAAACCCTTCCACAGCCCGAGGACTTATTTTTATGACGCTTATGGGGTATATCATGGGATAATTTTATAGAGCCGGTCGTTACGGATACAGCGATACCTAATAAATCTACATCTACTTTTTTAACAATAGTTAATGGCCTGATAAGGGGGAAGTGGGCTTTTTTTCTTTATAGGTAAAACTTAAATTTTTTTATTTTTCTAAAACATTTTTTTTTTTACATTTTATTTTAGTCCCACCAGGGAACTTTGACTTTTAAGGGTCTGATTGCAGTCCTAATGCAGGACAATACGTGTTGTAATGCATTGAAACTGTCAGTTTTGCACTGATAGTTCGCATATGAGACCATCGCTGGCAGGGCCGGAGGCCTTTGGAAGACTTCCAGCTGCCATCAAAACCTGCAATTGAATCAAGGGGAGCTGATGGGTTGCCAGAAGGAGCCCATTCCCTCTGTAAACACGTTGCTGTGTGATTCCAGGGATTAAGGCTGCCATTGTTCTTTTCACTGAAGATGGTGGTTCACTAGGTTTCATGGCCACTTCAGATGGATGTTGGGATTGCATAAATCTGGATGCCCAACCATTCTAAAAATGCATCTGCAGGCAACCACCTTTGAAGCATCAAATAGTTGGTGTCAAATTCTTTCATTTGAAAGTCCTCCTGCCTGTGAAAGATACGTATAAGAACGTCTTTCAACAGCTATTTTCCACCACCTTACATCCACATGTATCCGTTACGCCCCACAGAAATATTTCACTAGATATAGAAATGTTTTGTATAGAAATATGGATTCCATACGAGGCTTCAGACCCTCTGCATAGGCCATCCCTGGCTGTGAATATCTGTGCGTGATGGTATATTGACTCATAAATGCAAACGCAAGTCACGTGTAACCCAAAGACAAAGGAATCAATTTGTGTGTCTGTGTCAATAGTTTTACAAAACAGCAAGAAAATCTACACGTTGAATTTAAATGTTAAAAGCCTGTTGTGAAACCCAAAATACTTTATCTACTGAGCCAGTCATCCATTAAATAATGTGAGCAGATTTATAGTCACAGAAACAGGCAGGCACATTGTGCTGCCCTCTAACATCCCTCAAGAGGAACCCTGCCAGCCCAGAGAACTGAGAGGAAAATTCTGTATTGTTCTCAATATGTACGTTAATAGTATTCACTATGCAGGATATCTCCATTCTCTATACCCCAGTGACCTGTACAGAAATCATATATCCTGCCAGGAGAGACAACAGATAGACAAACAAAATAATGTCTAATCTAGAGTAATCTACGACAATGCATCATCTCAAACATTAGCTCTTCGTTTCTTGAATCCGCTAGCCACATTTAATGAAATATACGGCAGACATTCATATGCATTATGTATTCTTTAATAAACACTGATGCGCGGTAAATTATTCTCCCCTCTATTATTGAGAAATTTCACTGTATAAACCTGCCTTGTCATCTTGACTCTGGAGATATGATATTATCGAGCTTCATTTCTCAATGTCACGGCTGTCAGGTTTTTTTTTCTTTTTTTACTGCTTTTCAAACTCAGTTATGGTTTGTTGGTTTGTTGGAAAAAGTTGGGAAGGAGACTTGAGAGCAGGAGATGACTTTTTCAGCGTCCTTGTATTGGCTAAGTGTACTTCAGTCAAAAGCATTTCTACTTTTTTTTGCTGTTTCTCCTTCACATTCAGTACCTGCATTGCTTCATATTAAGCAATTAAGTACAAAACTACAAGAACCAAAAATGTACAGTGCATGGTCCCAGGC
The DNA here is from genome assembly GCA_900303285.1 of Rhinella marina. Classification (NCBI taxonomy): domain Eukaryota; kingdom Metazoa; phylum Chordata; class Amphibia; order Anura; family Bufonidae; genus Rhinella; species Rhinella marina. Next base: position 828,543 of record ONZH01021942.1, on the reverse strand, counting down.
ATTAAACTAGGCACTATAAATGTATGGTGCAGGTTTAAAAGGGTTGTCCAAGAGTTTTATACTGATGACTCTTCCTCAGAATAGGTCATCAATATCAGATCTGCAGGGCTCCCGAGTCAGCAGTTTGAAGAGCGCTCTGGCCTCTTCCAAGGGCAGTGATGTCAAGTTCATTGGCCTTTGTACAGCTCACTCCCATTCAAGAAATGTACGGTACTGTGCTTTTATGCCATTTCAAACAGTTGAACTGTAGGGGTGCCAGGAGTTGGACCCCCACTGTGTAAACCCCCACTGTAAACCATCCCATGTGCAAAAGGGCTAAAAAGTGTCTTGCATTTGCCCTGCATTTATATGCCATATTGCATCTGCAAATTGTGGCCAATTTGCGAGTTAATGACCTTAACCAATAGTGCCATAGGGCAGTGTTCCTCAACTCCAGTCCTCAGGACCCACCTGCAGGTCATGTTTTCAGGATTTCCTTAGTATTGAGCAGGTGATATAATTAGTATCAATGCATCAGGACTTACCACTGGTATTCATTCTGTGGGATATTCTCAAATCATGACTAGCAGGTGGGCCCTGAGGAGTGGAGTTGAGGAAGATTGCCATAGGGGACTATTACTCTGGTAGCTCAGGTCATGAGAGGCACGGTTGGGCCAGGATTTTAATCCATATTACTGTGGCGAGAAATCAGCCTGGACAAAACTAAAAGCTAATATATGAAGCTATATTAAAAAAGTATATATTAGATTTTGCCAAATTATGGAATTTATGGGTGGTTTGACATTTCCTTCCTCTGAAATCAGTAGTTACAGGGAATGCAATAATACAAAAAAATGTATCCATAATGTTACACCTGATATAGATGAAATCCCAGTAACACTTACAGCTGCTGAGTGGAAATGTGCTGTTTATTTGCTCCATCACATCTGTTAGGTCTGTGCTGGTGTTCTGCGGTGCAGACAACACGTCATCTGTGGATACATTAATCAAAGTAATAGAAGTCAGAAATGAAATGTAAAAAAAACTGAAACTGAAGTCTATCAGCGTTCCAGTGGTTTGCTATGTTAATGATGAAACGTCTGCTATGCATGGCTAATATCTACAATGAGATTCATTCTAGCATAGACTTCATAATTGCTGCTTGGAGGAAAATTAAAATTACTCCATTGGGCTCAGTAACAATATTTAGATCTCAAGTGTGGTGGGCAAGAAGTGTCTATGTAATCTATTGCCCTGCTCCACTTCACTGCAGACAAATCTGTAATATCTCACTGAAGTAAAGTATTCAACAAAAGCAAATGCTGGTTTACATCAATTGCAGACATACAGATATTTTACTCTCATTCTTCTATTTCATTTCAATGTTGTAAGAAATAATGAGATGACCAATGACTGGCTCTACATGGAAATTTGAAATACTTGATTTAAACAAAGCTGAATGCAACCACATGGGGCATCTAGATCCAGAGAGCTTACGAACATTGGTTAGGTTTTTGTTTTTGAAGAGAACATGAGATATATCTAATAAAAAATAAAAGTTTTTTTAAACAGTAGACATGAGCCCCCATCTGCCACAAACTCATAATGGAATGCATTATCCATGAGACTAAGGCTACATGCACATGATCTATGGCCAGTCTGCCAATACGGACAGCACACAGATGACACTTGTGTGGTGTCTGCATTTTTTGAAGATCAATAGAAATGAATGGGTCTGCGTGCGATCTGCAAAAAATGTGGATCGGACGCAGACCCAAACTAAGGTTGTGTGTATGTAGCCTTAGGCGAGGACACTTTCACAAGTGCCATTTTAATGTTGTTTTACAAGTCACTATCAGGAGAGGATCATTAATAGAGAGGATGTATACAGGGAACATAATCTGCATGATTTTCAATATACTGTTTCACACTAGATGGATTTATTGGTGACTAAGGAGATTTCTGCAACAATAGTCCAGCCGGCACCTGATCCTAGACACACGCTGCACAGGAAGGAGTAAATTCCATATGTAGTGAAGAGAAATCCCAGCAGACGTGTTATATTTCACAATGCTTGAATTTTATTCCATCCTGTGTACAGTTCTGGGCTCCTGTGAACAAGGCAGACATAGCAGAGCTGGAGAGGGTTCAGAGGAGGGCAACTAAAGTAATAACTGGAATGGGTGGACTACAGTACCCAGAAAGATTATCAAAATTAGGCTTATTCACTTTAGAAAAAAGACGACTGAGGGGAGATCTAATAACTATGTATAAATATATCAGAGGTCAGTACAGAGATCTCTCCCATGATCTATTTATCCCCAGGACTGTGACTGTGACGAGGGGCCATCCTCTGCGTCTGGAGGAAAGAAGGTTTGTACACAAACATAGAAGAGGATTCTTTACAGTAAGAGCAGTGAGACTATGGAACTCTCTGCCTGAGGAGGTGGTGATGGTAAGTTCACTAAAAGAGTTCAAGAGGGGCCTGGATGTATTTTTGGAGGGTAATAATATTACAGGTTATAGTTACTAGAGAGGGGTCGTTGATCCAGGGAGTAATTCTGATTGCCTGATTGGAGTCGGGAAGGAATTTTTTTCCCTAAAGTGGGGAAAACTGGCTTCTACCTCACAGGGTTTTTTTGCCTTCCTCTGGATCAACTTGTAGGAAAACAGGCTGAACTGGATGGACAGATGTCTTTTTTCGGCCTTATAAACTATGTTACTATGTTACTATGTAATGTGATACATACAATGTCCTTTTGGACGGGTGTCGGCAGTTATGCCTTTTTCAACAGGTGAGTATAGGAATACATAGGTAAGTATTTATAGTAAGATACCAGTCACTGAATAGTGACGTCAGAAACCCAAAAAGAGCGGTAAACAACACAACAAAGAAAGTGTCCGTTAGATTCACCACGTGTGAAACAAAACAATCACTGAAGGATACTGATGAAAATAGTAGCTCCTCAGCGTAATGACGTCTGTAAGAGGAAAATAAATAAAATAAATAGCACAATAAGCAAGACATCACACATAGACCATTAAATCACAACTGGGCTATGTCATAATCTTTGTTTAATCCTTTAGCATGTAATGTATCCAACTTATGTATCCAGTAAGCTTCTCTGCATAATAAAAGCTTTTTGATGTCACCTCCTCTTCTTGGTCTCTTTATTTGTTCTGATACTTGGAATTTAAGCTGTGCTATAGAGTGTTTTTGCTTGTCAAAATGATATGGCAGGGGTAGTAATAGGTTCTTAGTTCTGATTGTGGACTTGTGTTTACATACACGGTCTCTAATGGTCTGCATCGTCTCCCCAATATAGAGTAACCCACAAGGGCATTTTATCAAATAGATCACATTAGTGGAGTCACATGTGAAAAAGCCATCTATTTTAAAAGCTTGTCCTGTATGGGGATGATGGAAGCCTTTTATAATATGGGAACATTGGATACAATGGAGACAAGGAAATGTTCCTTTCTTCTGTGTAGTTAATGTGGTTTGTCTCATTGTTTCATTGTTGCCTCCAATGTCCGCACAAACCAGTTTGTCCCTATAGCTCGGGTTTCTTTTATTACAGATCAAAGGAGGGGTTTTAAACTCATCCACTCCTGTATAAGCTTTGGTTAATAAACACCAATGTTTACGGATTATTTTATCAAAGCCCGCATTATAGGGATGGAATTTGTGTATGAAAGCCACCCTCTGTTGACTCCTATGGTCTGGAGTTACAGTCTGTGAGGTGTCATTCAATTCTTCAATTCTATCCCCTTTGTCTATTGTGTTAGAAAAAATCCTGACCCCACTCATTAAGAGCACACCATCATTCTTGCTGGATACTACACAATTTTTGAAAATTATTGCGGATCTACAATGTATCCCCCCTGAAAGTTGGCAGGTTACTATTGATGTAACTAGCCTTTATACTTCAATTGAACATGAAAAGGGATTACAAGCAGTATCAACATTGTTGCAAAAAAGTAATTATACCACGGTTCAACAAAAGTTCTTTCTTAAGCTACTGGGTTTGGTATTATATGAGAACTATTTCTTATTTGAGGACACCTATTACTTAAAGCGGTGCGGGACCGCGATCGGATCGAATGTGACCCCGCCCTACGCTAACGCGTTTATGTGGTCTTTTGAGGAAATGTCTGTATATAACAATCAATTGTACAAAGACAATGCACTGGTCTGGAAAAGGTTCATAGACGACATTTTCTGCATATGGGCAGGGCCACTCGAGTCATTGCTTAACTTTTTTGATCATCTGAATACTGTCTGCAATGGTCTGAACTTTACCATATCTTACGGGCATAACAAAGTGAGCTTCCTTGACACCATGGTACTGAAGGATGAACATGGGCACCTATCTACAGATCTGTATAGAAAAGAAACAGACAGAAACAGCATCCTCCATTATACCAGCTCACACCCTCCAGCTCTAAGGAAAGCCATACCCAAGTCCAGTTCCAAAGAATAAAACGCAAAGTAACAGACCCTAACAAACAGGAACTGAGACTAAAAGAAATGTCCGAAAGGTTTAGAGCAAGGGGATACCCCGATAAAGTTTTAGAGGAAGCAAAAAATGACGCCTCACAGACTGTAACTCCAGACCATAGGAGTCAACAGAGGGTGGCTTTCATACACAAATTCCATCCCTATAATGCGGGCTTTGATAAAATAATCCATAAACATTGGTGTTTATTAACCAAAGCTTATCCAGGAGTGGATAAGTTTAAAAACCCTACTCTAATCTGTAATAAAAGAAACCCGAGCTATAGGGACAAACTGGTTCGTGCGGACATTGGAGGCAACAAGGAAACAATAAGACAAACCACATTAGCTACACAGAAGAAAGGAACATTTCCTTGTCTCCATTGTCTCCAATGTTCCCATATTATAAAAGGCCTGTACTTCCATCATCCCCATACAGGACAAGCTTTTAAAAATAGATGGCTTTTTCACATGTGAATCCACTAATGTGATCTATTTGATAAAATGCCCTTGTGGGTTATTGTATATTGGGGAGATGATGCAGACCATTAGAGACCGTGTATGTAAACACAAGTCCACAATCAGAACTAAGGACCTATTACTACCCGTGCCATATCATTTTGACGTCATTACGTTGAGGAGCTACTATTTTCATCAGTATCCTTCAGTGATTGTTTGTTTTGTTTCACACGTGGTGAATCTAACGGACACTTTCTTTGTTGTGTTGTCTACCGCCCTTTTTGGGAGTCTGACGTCACTATTCAGTGACTGGTATCTTACTATAAATACTTACCTATGTATCCCTATACTCACCTGTTGAAAAAGGCATAACTGCCGAAACGTGTCCAAAAGGACATTGTATGTATCACATTGATGGAATAAAAGTCAAGCATTGTGACATATAACACGTCTGCTGGGATTTCTCTTCACTACATATGGAGATTTGTGAACATTTACATCCATGACAGATATAAGCTGGTGTAGATTTCAGTTCTTATTTATGCCAGAAGGAGATCCCACCCCCTTCCCCTAAGCCCATACACTTTTTTTTAAAGTAAGGCTACTTTCACACCAGCGTTTTTGCTGGATCTGTCATGGATCATCAAAAACAATAACAATGATAATGATAATACAACCGTCTGCATCAGTTCTGAACAGATCCGGTTGTATTATCTTTTACATAGCAAAGACGGATCCGTCATGAACTCCATTGAAAGTCAATGGGGGACGGATTCGTTTTCTATTGTGTCTGAGAAAACTGATCCGTCCCCATTGACTTACATTGTGAGTCATGACGGATCAGTTTGGATCAGTTTCTTCATGCGGACACCAAAACGCAGCAAGCAGCGTTTTAGTGTCCGCCTCCAAAACGGAATGGAGACTGAACTGAAGCAAAACTGATGCATTCTGAACGGATCCTTTTCCATTCAGAATGCATTAGGACAAAACTGATCAATTTTGGACCGTTTATGAGAGCCTGTGACGGATCTCACAAACGGATCCTGCAAACTCAAGTGTGAAAGTAGCCTAACATAAGTAGGGGAAAATCTTTAAAAAGTTGAACAATTCTGCACAAAATGAAGCTTGTACAAAAGAAAAGAAAATCTGTTTGCCAAAAAACTGCCATACAACTTTGAAAAATTCCCCCTAATATCTCTCTTTAACGCATCATTAAACAACAATAAATCCTGGCGACATTGAGACATTATAATATGAGAAGATATTTCTTGCATCAAAATCAGCCTTAATGTAACAGTAAGCTGTAAACTGAGCTAAATGTACTTTAACGGATTTATCTCTCAAAATGTATTACTATGCAATAAATAAGGCATTTCAAATGGACTGTAAATTCAATAAAAATATTGTTAGATTTTTTACGTAAATTACATTTACATCTCTGGTAGTACCCCCTACTCTTTCTCCTGTAGCTGAAATTCTGGTCCATCTTCTTTCATATTCAGTGGTGGACTAGCATGCTCAGTAGCTTCCCTGCTCCCTTCCTCAGGGCTGGCACAGTGATCTCATAGCGAAGCGGATCAAACCCCTTTGATTCATCTGTTCCTACTACTAAATTCATAAAAAACTATTTCCAGACAGTGGAGAAGGAAATTGTGAATGGGGTGAGAATTAAATATCATAGCATTATTTATTATTGAAATAACTGAAGCTGTGTGAGGAACTATTTTCTATGCAAAGGGTTAACAAGAGCTGACTGTAGTGAACTCTTGGGAGGAGATTGACTGTCACAGTGATGAGCTGCTGCCCACACACAGAAAGGGACGAGAAGAGCTCCAGATATGTAGAGAGCATTACTCCAGATTTTATATTTTTATTTTTTTTATTGTGGAATAACCCTTTAATTTACAAGCACTTTTGGAGAAGAGTGAAAAAGACTGGCTTTAATCTCTGGATAGTCCAACTCAATTAGAAAACCTGTAAGCGTTCTGGTTCCTCTGACAACAGCTGCTGTTAATGTGTGGGAAATAAATCATTCTAGTAAACCTGTTTCCCACCTGTCTGCTGAAGCTGGAAGCTGTAATGATGGTCAGCCGAATATCTCGGAGCTGGCGGCTGCTGCGACACCAACAAAGAGACTCCATTAACCCTGGATTCGGACTCCGGCTGGAATTGAAGGAAAACAGATCACAAATTACAAATCAATCTCATTCAGAATAAAACTGTATATACATAAATGTGCATGATAGCAAGAAAATACTGTATATATATACACATATATACATATACAATAGGGGTATACAATGTGCATCCAAGGCAAAGGCACAACAATAGCGACATTTCTCTCCTTCCCCTTCCAGCAAGGTTATACTCCTTTATACACATTTTTACATAGGGTGGTTAAGGGGTTAGTTTAGGTCTACAGTGGATTAATGTTTAATAACTAGTAACTGTGGTAGTAAAAGATAATGAAGGGGTTAATAGTGGTGGAGGATTTAGTGGTTAACACTTCCTATTATATTATAATATATAGTTTATTACAATATGGTTTATGGCGTGACGGGTATAATGGTGGGGGTCTTGGGCAGGAATGTGTAACTATAGTTTAATTTAATTTGATCTTAATAGGTCCAAGATTCCTAGGGGTCAGAGCTCCATCTTTCACAAAACTATCCAGATACATGACAAAATTCTGTCTGTAGCTGCCACTGGGGGGCGCTCACTGCGCAGGTGGTTTTTACCGCTCTCATTGCACCCAATAGTCAATTAGTACACACTGAGCCTGTGGCATGATATTACATTAATGATTCTGTAGGAAACAAAAAACAAATAGAGCAACATTCACAGTAACATAATAGATTGGTCTAAGAGGTCATCAATACCATGGGAATCCTAAATGATTCTGTTTAATTCAAAAGCATGTGCTGTACCTGCTCCAGCAACTGGCGTAACCGGTGAAGCTGGGACTCCAACTGCTTGTTATGGTCTTCTAAAATCTGCATCCTAGCTTCAAGTCGTCCTTTGTGCTGTCGTAGGAGTTTTGCTTCCGCGATGAGTTCTGCATCCTCGGATGTGTGTTGAAGTGATGCCAGCGAGTCAGGGGGTGAAGATGGAGGGCTTAGTCCTCTTATCATCTGCTGTGCTTTTAGCTGTTCATACTCAATCTTTAAATTCCTGTTTAAATTTATAGCGTACATATTAGTTTTGTCGCACCGTTCTTTGATATCTCCTACCCTGCTGAGGTGCAGGTCTTGTCATAAATTAGACAGATCCTCCGGCAGTCCATGCGCCCAGACTGAAATCTATAGTAGCTCCAAGCTGTACAATATTTGTACCTGATTTCAACCCCTGCTGGATTGTCCTTTTTGCTTTCTAACTTATGAAACAATTATTACTATTATGTTAAAAGGGTTTTTTGGGATTTTTTAACTGATGACCTATCCTCTGGATAGGTCATCTGTCTTTGATTGATGGGAGTCCAACAACCGGGACTCTCATAGATCAGCTGTTTGAGAAGGCACCAGCGCTCACAGCACTGCCTCAGCTTTCTAGCCCCTTTGCCTAGACCATGTGATGTCATGTTCATCAGTCACATGGCATAGATGCAACTCAGCCCCATGAAGAATGGCGCTAAGCTGCAATACCGAGCACATCCACAAGCCCACAGTACTCCTGACAGCATAGGTGCCTTCTCAAACAGCTGATCCCAGATGTCGGACTTTCACCGATCAGATACTGATGCCCTATCGAGAGAATAATTTATCAGTTAAAAAATCTTGGAAAACCTCTTTAATATAATATTCACCAGTCTGACTTATGTCTTCTTTGGTCATTTTAGGAACAACCTCTTCTTACATATCACCTTCTTTAGTTGATATAGGTGTAAAAAAGGACCCAGTACTGGACTGTGACTAAATGAACATTGGAAGATATCATAGATGTCTGTGACTACTTAAAATGAAAGGGATTTCATAATAATAAGTCTGAAATATGTGACCTACAGCAAAGTATCATAGGCCAATGAAAAAAAAAAATGAAAAAACAATAAAATATTTGTGCATGTATGCAGATTATATCCACATACATGTTATATGGAAATTATTTTCGTTACCTAAGACACAGCACATGTGATGTAAAGCACAAAGATTGTCATATACTATACCTCTGCTCTTCCTCCAGATCAGCAATGATCCTCTCCAGCTCTCCTCTTTCCTCCTTTTCTACAGACTTCAGGATCTGTGCTGGACTCTGTGGCTGACCTAAGGGTGACTCCCCTCCCAAAGTGTGACAGTACTGCTGGATCAGGGCATGTTCATCATCACTAGAGGTTTAATACATCATATGGTTAGGATCTTTCCAGGCACAATTCTTTTGAAGTTTATCATAAAGAGCATATGTCACCATGAGATGTTCTAAGAAGTTAAAGGCTATGGACACTTTGGAATTTTTTTGTTATTGCACTGTGCTTATTTTAGCTAAAAAGCATTTTTCCAATTTGTCTATATTAAAACTTGTCAAGAATTTGTCCTTACAATTTGCAGGGTCAGTGAATACCAGAAGGTTATAGAAGAAAATTTTTAAGAAAGATGGAAAAATGCTTTTTGGCCCAAAATAAGCACGGGGTAGAAATAAGAAGGTGTTCCTGGCAAGAACATGTACCAAATGGTGACTCCCATTTCTCTTATTTTAGTCTGTTTGGACACTCACCTTCTAAGTAAAGGAGGTTACTTCTACTTGCATGCAGGTAGAGGTTATGACTATGTAAGCGCCTTCAGTCTATCGCTTTCATTTTGGTGGTTGCACATGCCACCACGGTCCTTTAAAGGGAGTCTGTCACCAGGAAACCCAGTGTTAAACCAAGCACAATGCCTTGTAGGACTAGATCAGCTGAATGTAATGATATCTATTACTTTGCAATCTGTTGCCTCATTCTAGTAACTATACTTTTAATTGAAATGCAAAATAGTAGTTAAGTGCACCCTTGCTCCTCCTGTTTCTTTTTCCAGCACATCCTTCTACTTTTTGATTGACAGGGCGAGTCAAGATGCAGGATTCTGACCCTGTCAATCAAGAAAGAGAGGGAGGGGCTGGCAGAAGAAACTGGAGGAGCAGGGTGCAGAGAGTGGTTTGGGCCCATCCTAAGTGCACTTAAATGCTCATCTGTACATAGATTAAAAGTACTTTTTCTCCTAAATGTAGCACCAGATCACTAAATGAAGGGTAACATTACATTCAGCTGAGCTAGTCCTATAAGGCATTGTGGATTTCCTGGTGACAAATTGCCTTTAAATTCTCTAAAATGATGTTTTCACAGAACTTGACAGATTGCTGTCAGTTTCTGAGAATCTCCTTCATAAGTGACAACTAATATGGCCGCACTTCCTTTAGTTATTTTTGCAAAATAAAAAAGGTTGTCACAACAAAACAAAATAATGCCAATATCTCTAGTTTCAAATTCTCTTTAAAATTTTACAATTCAGTCATAGGAAATATATGGCTAAGAATACTCTCTGATGATCCAGTTCCAGTGCTGACTAGACTACAGTGCAATGCAGACATATAACAACACACAAACACCAGCCTCATCAGAAAGTCATTAAAAATTGAGTATCTTCTACTGATAAAAACTTTAATTACCTGAAGGAAGTTCTGCTTCACTGGAGATGCATAAAAAAATCATTCAGCATCCATAGAAGCTGAAGATAGGCTCTCTTTAGCAATGCTTAATTAGCGTGTTGCTAAGGAGATTCTTTACATCCACTTTTCTAGTAAAAAATAAGCAATGCTCCCTAATAAAGAATATAAAAAAATTCTTAACATCCCTGTCCCTAAACTACACTTAAATAGAAACGTAATTGATAAGTACAAGCAATAGTTCACATTTACCAATGTTAGTGTAATTAGATTTTGATGTAAACTGCTCCAAAATGTGATGAAATTTGGCACATATAGGCGCCTAGCCTGAAATGGGGTGTGGCTTACCAGGAAAGGGATATAGCTTAAGATGCACCCTTTTGCACCAAAATTGCAACACAATTCAGGCATAAAATTCTGTCACCAAGTAAGTCAACCAATAGTTGTTATAGAGCTATACATAAGTGTCTAGCCAGCATCAGCCACTGTGATAAATCTGGTGCATGCCTAGACAGCCTAAGTTAAAGTAAGATCAAGTTTTTACATACGTCACTGGTTGGCTTCAATAAAAAAAAGAGTGAGCGGAGAGCAGCCGTGAATGCGCAGCCATCCTCCATTCATTTTTATGGCAGTTCCGAAAATAGCCAAGTGCAGTCTCGTACAAGTGAATGGCCACGTTTGCACGGTGCATTCTTCATCATTTGTATGGGACTGCTGAAAATAGCTAAGAGCACTTGCTCAGCTTTTATCAGAACTCCCATAGAAATGCATGGAGAGCTTTCTGGGCACTTACAGTGCGCTTCCATTCACATTCGGGAGCCCGTTTTCGAGATAGGTGTGGGTATCAGAGGTGGGCCCTGCTAGGATATGCCATCAACGTTCCAGATGGCACAACCCATTTAACGTAACTATTTTGTAATTAATGTAATTCAGTTTTAATATGTTTTTCCACTTTGCTGGGAAAAAAAGCAGCATAATCACAGGTATGTTGTTGCAAAAAATTAATGCGTTTTCTTGGTGTGGTTTTTTGGTTTTGTTTTCTGGCGGGCCCCCCTTAGGCCTGTTTCACACTTGCGTTGTTGTTTTCTAGTATTGAGATCCAGCAGGGGATCTCAAAACCGCAAAGAATTGATTCTGTTTAGTCCTAATGCATTCTGGATAGAAAGAGATCCATTCAGGATGCATCAGGATGTCTTCCTTTCCTTCAGCATTCCATTTTGTGACCGGACACAAAACCAATGCAAGCTGTGGTTTTCTGTCCAGTCATCGAAACGGAACAATCCGGATCTGTCAACGGATCCTTTAAAAACAATTTAAGTCAATGGTGACGGATCCGTTTAATTCTGGTTTTGAGATCATCTGCCGGATCTCAAAACCAGAATTAACAACGCAAGTGTGAAACAGGCCTTGGCGTTTTAACATTGTTTTTACTGTACACCCCCATCGGTGCCAGTCACCGACAAAACAAAATGATTGGCTGCGTATTCAGAAAGCCTAACGTGCCAGAGGTCCCTCACAGAGATGGCTGAGGGCTAGAGAGCACAGGGCCCTTCCTCTTATGGAGAGGACTCATGATAGAGACATCCTTGTCTCAGACAATTTGCATATCAAAACCCCAGTTCCTAAATGATGATGAACCCCTTTATTTCTGTAAATTTAATATGAAGATCAGCGATGCGAATCCTTAGTATTCAAGAAGAGGCACTTTAAGTTCTACAGATCCTAACCTTCCCACTTAACACAAGCAAATATATGTAATTGCGCTGCAGCTTTGATTAGATAGCCTATATATTCCTTCTTCCACAATGAGATGGCACTAAATTACATCGCTCCACATATTTAATACTGATTAAGTGTTTAGCCGACTAGGGAATCTGCGTGAAGCATCTCGTGCGAGCACCGTGAACACTGGCCCATGGATAATAGACGCTCGCTTCTCTAGTTTCATGTGCTCTGTTAGTTTAATTAGTGCATGAAGAGTCCTTTAATTGCACAATCAAAGAAAGAAGAGCCAGAGACAGTAGGGTGATTAGGAGCTGAAACTTCAATAAACGGCTGTAGGATCAACTGGAGATAGATTCAGGCACCGAGACAGGGGCATCATTTCTTATTCCAGTCTCTCTGTGCTATTTACAGGGAGGAATCTGTAGCAGCCCTAATGTATCTAGGGAATGGGATTATACATTAGTGTATATGGGTTAGAATACAAAACAATGCCTAATTCCCGCTCCGAATATTTCATAGTCGACTCTCTTCCGTCAAGCCATTTTTCAAGGTGGACACCATTATAGCCTTTGAAGGTGGTTGTCACCCAGCTATTCCAGCTTGCTTTTTAACTGCTGTATGAACTGCTGTATGAAGATTGCTATTTAAAAACCTAAGAAAGCAGAATGACAACCACTTTAGGTGCTATAATGGCAGAACACTTTAATATACAGGGTGGGCCATTTATATGGATACACCTAAATAAAATGGTAATGGTTGGTGATATTAACTTCCTGTTTGTGGCACATTAGTATATGGGAGGGGGGGAAACTTTTCAAGATGGGTGGTGACCATGGCAGCCATTTTGAAGTCGGCCATTTTGGATCCAACTTTAGTTTTTTCAATGGGAAGAGGGTCATGTGACAGATCACACTTATTGAGAATTTCACAAGAAAAACAATGGTGTGCTTGGTTTTAACATAACTTTATTCTTTCATGAGTTATTTACAAGTTTCTGACCACTTATAAAATGTGTTCAAAGTGCGGCCCATTGTGTTGGATTGTCAATGCAACCCTGCTAGCACAGGCTTCCAGTATTCGTAGTTTCAGGTGCTGCACATCTCGTATCTTCACAGCATAGACAATTGCCTTCAGATGACCCCAAAGATAAAAGTCTAAGGGGGTCAGAACGGGAGACCTTGGGGGCCATTCAACTGCTACATGATGATGTGTTTCCCTCTTTATGCACTGAAGCTGGCACGTTCCCTGAGTTTTTCCAGCAAGATGGTGCACCACCAAATTATGGGTGTCAAGTCCGAGCATTCCTAGATGAACAGTTTCCTGGAAAGTTGATTGGTCGTCATGGGCCAGTTGAATGGCCCCCAAGGTCTCTCGATCTGACCCCCTTAGACTTTTATCTTTGTGGTCATCTGAAGGCAATTGTCTATGCTGTGAAGATACAAAGTGTGCAGCACCTGAAACTACAGATACTGGAAGCCTGTGCTAGCATTTCTTCTGCGGTGTTGCTATCAGTGTGTGAGGAGTGGGAGAAGAGGGTTGCATTGACAATCCAACACAATGGGCAGCACTTTGAACACATTTTATAAGTGGTCAGAAACTTGTAAATAACTCATGAAAGAATAAAGTTACGTTAAAACCAAGCACACCATTGTTTTTCTTGTGAAATTCTCAATAAGTCTGATGTGTCACATGACCCTCTTTCCCATTGAAAAAACTAAAGTTGGATCCAAAATGGCCGACTTCAAAATGGCTGTCATGGTCACCACCCATCTTGAAAAGTTTCCCCCCTCCCGTATACTAATGTGCCACAAACAGGAAGTTAATATCACCAACCATTTCCATTTTATTTAGGTGTATCCATATAAATGGCCCACCCCGTACTTTAGTTCCTCATTGTAATTTATGATATTAATTTTTACATTTTTCAAACCAGCCCTTGTATCCGAATACTTTTGTAATTGCATGCAATTAAATATTTTGTACAGCTAGCGAGTTATTCAATAAAATCTATCTGTATAGCGCCACCTGCTGTTTCTTTATTTTTTGTCCACCTCACTGAGCTGGTCGTACATGTCGAACAACTGCCACCAGCCATATGTTCTGTTAGAAGCTGTGGCAGTTACAGAGAGAGAGCTTCAGGAGAAAGGACATGTCCCCTGAGCTGCCAGGCTGAAGATAATCTAGCACAGCAATTGGAGCAGTGAAGGTGTAGATCTCTGGACCTATGCATGGTACAGGGCTGGTTCTAGCTTTGTTAGAAAGAGACTGTCATTTACTTTATGATGTCTGATACTTAATCATGGCATAACCCCATGATGCACAAATCTCATTGACTGTTTGCTACAATGTATCATTCTGGAGTACAGGCTTTGTGTCTAGATTGGGTATAGTTGTATCCACTTCTCATGTGACAGCAGGGCTAGGTATGCAAGGCTTCTCCAACATGATGTGGCTCCGGCAGTGGGATCCGCAGGAGTAGTACCGCTAATTGCCAGGCTTCTCCTGTACATACTACTGGAAACAAGAAGCACAGTTGCATGCGCAAGGGATTGCAGCCTGTCAATGTAGACAAGGGAGTTTTCATTTACTGACTGCAAATTAATATCTTGAAAATAGTGAGGAAATGAAACAAAATATATACAAATTAAATTTATATAGCGACCCTATAAAGTATAATGGAGTTTATAATATTTGGAAAACTGAAAAATGCTTATTCTAGAAGCAGCAACGCTCTTGTCTTTGGTCTGCTGTTGCAGTACCAGACCAGAACCAGCTACTGGAAGAGAGAGCATTGGTCTGTTTCCTGGAGAAATGAAAATACCCATCCCAATAAGCGATGTAGGGGTATAGAAAAAGTGGTTGTAACATTATTGGGTGTATTTTAAGTACTGAACCTGGTTCTGTCTTTTAATTCTGTTTAATACTACTTGTAATATTTTACCATCGTTTCCTTATAATGAGCATAGGGTGTAGAGTACCAGATCCCCATTGGACTGCCGATACAGAACCATCCATTGCCCTGAGATGCAGACCGGCTCGATAGAAAAAGGGAGTGATCTGGCATAACTCAAATAATTGGGATTACTACCAGGACGTTCATCCTAGGCTTAGGCATGTATCAGTATGTGTTTGCCCTGTCCTCTTGAGTGTACACCTCGGGGTGTCAAGGTCGATGCTTGTTATAAGGTGTCAAATAAAGCACCCCGACTGGATCCCTACCCCACACGTATAGGCGCATAGGTCATGAATGATTATTCTTACTTATCTGATTTCCGCCGCTCCTTATGGTTTGTATGTGATTTTATTACGTCTTATATATAATCACACTTAGTAAATATATTTATTCACTAAGCCTGCATAAGCTTTTTCATTCTCAAATCTTTGGAATTCACATTACGTTGCAATGGCGTACAACCCCATTTACTGAGAAAGCAAAAGGATCATTTGTTTTCATATAAAAACAAAGGCGTAGAAAAGAACCTGCCCTGTGATCTACAACGTCATAGTGTTCGAGATAGATTCATCAAATACATGGTATGATGACTGAAAAATATCCAGGAGGCAATTCACCAGCTGTGCAGGTTTGGCCAACAGGCTGACCTGCTATTTAGAATGACAATCGCTAATAGGAATTCCCATGAGAAGACATTATTTCTGGAAGAAGTGAAGGCCACCTGCTGCTGTTCTACACTATGATATATATTCATTCAAAAAGACAGAGATACAAATGTAGAAAATTTTTCAGTTAAAGGATATTGGAATTCAAAGCCTGTCAATAGGCAGCAGGTGACGCTGTCACCTAACATTATTCTAAAGATTTTGATATCTCAAGATTAAATTACAACTAAAACACTCCGATTATTAACCTTCATTAGCCTGAAGAGCCAAGTTCAATGTCAAACTTCCAATCGGACAATTATTTGCAAAAAGACATTAGAGAGGTCGATAACATTCCCAGATGATTCATTTGTACTTCATGAACATGTATGGAAAACATAAAGAAAAAACTAGTAACAAAAAAGTTAACGCGATAGAAAATTCTGGTCCACTACTAATCTCTGTTCATAAAGACTACATTGCTAGATTGCTGCATTATGTGTTAGGATTAATTAGTGTACATTTTTCATATTGAGGAAGATACAGTTTATGACATCAGTCTTAGTCTTATGACATCAGTGTAGGGCAGGACTTCTCAAACGTCTGCTAGGGTCTTCCAACCAGAACATGGCTTCACCTGTGGATTAAGTCCAAGCCAAAAATTGTTGCTTAGTTTAACTTTCAATTTGTCTCCTGACCTCAGTATAAAACTAAAACAAGTACAAATGAGTCAACTACACTGCTAAACCAATGGAAGTCCGGTGCAGCATATGGCCACTGTAAAGGAGCATAAAAGGAGATCTGTCAGAAGATTTGTAACTATGACACTGGCTGACCTATTGCATGTGCACTTGGCAGTTGAAGGCATCAGTGTTGGTCCCATGTTCACATGTGCCCGCATTGCTGAGAAAAATGACGTTTTAATAAATGCAAATGAGTCTCTAGGAGCATGGGGGGCATTGATGTTGCACCTAAATGATCTACCTTCTCTGAAACTGCTGAACCCTCTCCATTTTGATTGACAGGGCCAGGTGTGACGGCTTTTTAAAGGGAGTCTTTCACCTTCCAGCAGAACAAAAGTGCTTTTCCTGGACATGTAATACAGACACAAAGTACACACAGGTATGATTGGGAAGTGAATGCAATCCTATGTGGGGCAGTGCTGTTAGTCATATAGGTGAAAAACAGGTGAAAGACTCCCTTGAAGTAAAGCAGAAGATTGTGTTCAATTCTTGCTGTCAAAGTCTGGATTTTATGCAGCACAGACAAGAGAATTACGAGCTCTGCATGTGGCTCTTACCCAGTACTGTTCCTTAGTGCTTATAATTAGGGCCCATGCACGTGTTTTGCATCTGTGTCCAATGAGCATTTTTTTCAGACTACACACAGACCCATTAATTTCTATGGGTCCGCAAAAAGAACGGACAGCACACAAATGTCACTCATGTGCTGTCCACATCCATATGTCCATTCCGAAAATTATAGAACATGTCTATTCTTGTCCTTATTGTGGACTAGAGTAGTAGAGTAGGATTAGAGTAGTCATTTCTAGTGATGGGAGTGAGAAAAATGAGGATTGCACACGGAAGGTATCTGTATTTTGCTGATCTGTGGTTCGCGTACTGCGACATGGACACGGTCATGTGCATGAGTCCTTAGAGGGAATATTGTGACAGTGATGATAATGATATCAATTATCCTGTTAGAATTTCCCCAAATATTATTGAGAAAAAGAAAAAATAAATATTACAGAGTAAGGCTACATTCATACAGTAGGCTTACATGTGGATTTGTGCCGTGGATGTCCTGCAGGTTTGCAGCAGAACCACATGAGGATTAGCCCTGATCTTATTCACCAAACAGCTGAGGTTTACCTAATAAACTGGCCAAGTGTATGGTCCCATCTACCTAATCCGGGTGGCTGTGATGTAACCCAACTAAAATTTAGCTTTGCATTACACTATTTTACATTTTGTTCATTTGCGTTACATTATAATGCTGAATGCTGAAATATGCAGTACTCACATGCTTCCAGTGGCGGAACTGCTGTCAGTAAATAGAGAACCATTAGTCCTTTCCATATGTGCCAGCCTGAAGACAGGAAGAGATCACTAATTAAAGACAACATGTTTTCAGTTTATAAGGAAAAGCACATTTCAGGATAGTGCTACATACAGACATCTCATCGCTCAACTCCAAAAAGTGTAGAAGTGACAGTAAAACACATTTTGTGGTGCTCCTGTATGCCATCCTGTGTGGTCTGTATTTATTGTGTTACTTTTTGTGTTGGACTCATTTACACTACTATGATCTTTGACTATGGACCCTTATTTAAGTGTACTTATAGCATAGCATTTTTTGGTATTTTTACTGTTTATATAGTCTATTTCATATCATTGTCATTTAATACACAGAATAGGATGGCATTTGTAGTGTGGTTGATGTGTCTGCCCTTTACCATTATATACGTCTCTTTAAAATCATTTGATAAGGACGTACTAAATTTTATACTGTTGTACTGTTTTATACTGTGTGTCTTGCTTGGCTTGGCTTGAATGGGTCCACAATCCGCAAGACTGAAAAAGGTCTTCAATTATCTTTTTGTGGAGTGGAAGGTCCATGCCTCCGTCCCGGAAAAAGATGTAACATCTTTGCCCGTAACTTGCGGATCATGGACCCATGCAAGTCAATGGATCTGCATCCGCAAACAAAGTGCACATGGTCGGTGCATTGCGGACAATGCTGTTCGCATCTTTTGCGACCCCATAGAAATGAATGGATAAAAATTGTGGAACGGATGCGGAGTCATTCATATGATCGTGCGAAAGAGCCCTTACAGGAATAAAAAGAGCAAAGTGACCGATCCTCTGGAGTCACATGATCTATCTGACCAAAGGTAAAAGATGATAAAAATACAAAAATAAATTGATATGTAAGTTTACTAAACAAAAGATTAAGCATACCAGCTCAGTTGCAAATGAAGGGGGAAGGGAGTAAAAACCTTTTTTTCTGGGTGTGCCTCTATAACTAATACAAAAATATGCATTCCAAAACTTTTCTATAGTTGTAGGTTTCCAAGCAATAGAATCTATGCCTTTAATTTTCTTTCAGCAACATTGATATTTCCTGAGGCTTTGGATGTAAATTAGGTTTCAAGTGTTTCTGCTTTGAAGTAAACTTTGTGGGCAGTTCTGTGGTGATGACGGCAAACAAATTTCTTTTTTTTTTTTTATAAATATGTAAATAAATGTTGAGTTTCAGCTTTGTAGAAAACAGCAGCATTATCTGCCTCTGCACCCTCTTCTATTCACTTCTACTCAAAGTGAACAGGAGATGACAATCTTGTCAGAGATGCAAATAATATATGTTCAACTATGTTGAGATCAAAGCCTTTTTCTTCTAGCTTGTGAGTTTTTAAGCCTGTTAAAGGGAATGTATAATCAGAAAATGACCTATTGTTTAAATCACGCTTTTATGGTAAATATTTTTTGTGTTTTCTTTTGTGATTTTCTTTGTAAATTTACCATGTCACTATTACCTGTATATAAAAAAAATCCAAAAGTCATGCAATTTTCACCATATTTTGGCCACTAGGCCTAAAATATGTCAAAACGTCCTTGACATAGGACAGCAGCCACATGTACCATAGGCAGGAGCTGACAGACAGACTTCCATGGGAGAGTTTTCTAAGTGTGCTCTGTGACCTGTGCAGAGGTCAGCAAGGAGTAGATAAGCTTTGACATCACCTATTATGAATGGTGGATCCTGCGTTATCTATATATAGGTGATATCTGTCATTTTAATCCTGCCGGTGATGATAATGAGATGACTGCTGAAAATAAATCAGCACACAACAGGAAGTCTTGACAAATTATTATGCCTTGTGATCAGTGTAAAATTTGCAGAATTTATTTTTTAAATACAGATAGCAAAACAAGAAAAATTAAAAAAAAATCACCAAAAAAATCAATAAAAAATATTTTTAACGGACACCTGTCAGCAAATTTGTACCTATGAAACTGGATGACCTGTTGCATGTGTGCCTGGCAGCTGAAGGCATCTGTGTTGGAACAATGGAGCTGGAACCCAACGGAGGGGACCAAGTAAGGCTATTTTCACACTAGCATTTTTTGCGGATCTGTCATGGATCTGCAAAAATGCTTCCGTTAATACAATAATACAACCGCATGTTGGATTTTGTCTTATGTTTTAGGATTCGTCAGGAACACCACTGAAAGTCAATGGGGAACGGATCTGTCCCCATTGACTTACATTGTGTGTCACAATGGATCCGTCTTGCTCAGCACCACATCACGGACAGAAAAACTCTGCTTGCAGCGTTATTCTGTCCACGGTGGGGAAACAATCAAAAGGAATGGAATGCATTTTGGTGCATTCCGTTTCGTTCAGTTAAGTTTTGTCCCATTGACAACGAATGGGGACAAAACTGAGGCAGTTTCATCTGCTATTGAGATCCTATGACGGATCTCAATAGCGGAATTGAAAACACTATTGTGAAAGCAGCCTAAATATGAACCTCACCATGGGTCACCTACTCGCTGAGGTCTTTTTTAACTCTTGGATAATCCCTTTAACCAAGTTGACATGAATAGTGCATTACAAAGTTTATGCAACTGCCCCTTTATTTGCAAGTGAACCAACTATATTTTATATATACCATACACATATCGGACATACACTATTCCGACAAATCTTTACCTGCTGGCATACTGCTCTATCCTGGAATGTGTGTCATCATCAAAAAGTTCAGGGGACTGCAAAGGACTAGAAAAAAAAGGTAACAAAAATAATTTATGAAATAAGATTATATGAAAACACTTTATGACAAACTGCTGAGTGTGGAATATTATACTAAATGGAATAATGTAGCAGGACTCGTCGGGAAGGTTGACATAGACATTATACTCACTCAAACTGGTCAGGCCACATGCTGATGAGAGTAATAGGGCTGTAAAAGAACAAGGAGGAAACCAAGAGAGAAAAACTTTAATGCCACAACAGCGACAGAAGAAAAACCAAAAAGCCCAAATATTTTTTCACGGCCAAGAGAGTAATAAAGACACAGGAAAAACAGAAGCTCCAGTGCAGGTTTCCTGGCAGACTGCTAAACTCCAAACATTCGGCAGCACTAATGCAGCACATTTGTTCATTTTCTTGCAGTCCATAGCAATCTCATTCAGGATAACTGCTATAATAAATCTTTTTCTTAATAAATGTGCCAGGAATTGCAATGAGGTTCAATGGAGCTTGAAGCTAGGTCAGAAGAGCCTCGTTGTGCCAGGAGATAATAGCAGTGTAGAACAATACAGGGAAAACCAGAAGCGTGTCCAAGGAAACGACTGTGAATAAAATTTCGGTATACATAAACCGTAATGAAATCAGGTTGCAGTCATCAGAGATTTGTGGTAACAAGATCCACCCTGCAGACATTGCTGAACCTTCACTTGTTAGCATCAAGGAAACGGCTGGGGTCAGACCGAGCTTTTCCTGCCATTTAAAGAGGACCTGTCACCTCTCCTGACATGTCTTAGTAACCACTTGCATTCCCTGTGTAAAAACAATTCTGAAACATCTATTCTTTTGACTCTATGTTGTGCCATTACTTTATAATCCCATCTAGAAGTTATAAATGAATTACTAGCTGACTGCAAGTCAAGAAAGTCAAGATGGGCGTTACCCTTCGAGGGTGTTTCCCTGAACTGACATTATCCAATTGGTGTTGCCAGTGTCGGACTGTGCAAGGACACACCTCCAACTGGTAACACCCATCTGGACTTTCACCGCAAACTACTAGAATTGGATTCATAACTTGAAGCAAGAATAATACATGAAAGGTATGACATGGAGTCATAACAGTAGATGCTCCAGAATTGTTATTACATGGGGAAGGCAGGGAGTTACTAAAACAGACATGTCAGGAAAGGGAACAAGTCCTCTTTAATATGCTCATTGACTTTAATAATTAAAATGAAGTAATAAATCAATAGAAAATTATGTTATTTTACCTTCAACAGTTACCAGTTAACCAAATAGAAAATAAAACTATGTTGGAACAAATTTTGTAACCTGCTGAAAATCAGTTCACACTATGGTTTATACAAAGAAACATTTATGTCCCAAATTATTTCATCAAGGATTTTTTAGATGCTATCATTTGGCCCTGGCCTCTGTCCAGATTTTTTTTTTTTTTTTGGTGCGCAGATAGTCTATGACTGTTCATAATGATCCGATTTTATAGGCAATCATGCTGCATGATATATCCATTATTATCCATTACTGTTATTCATCTTCCCGTCCACTGACTTGATAGGTTCTTTAGTTTTCTATTTTCTTTATATTGGATAAAACATCATAGTATGCTGTGCTAGTCTAGTCATCAAAATGTAATAGAAAACTGATGGAAACAAACATAAGTGCGAAGAAATCCAAGAACTGAACACAAAACTCAAAGGTTCCTTTTACAGTCAACAGGACCTGTTAAGATTAACATTATGAATTGATCTGTTATGGATCTCTCAGCAGTAGAAGCCTCAATGCAGAACAGGGCCAAAGATGTAGCAAAATGTTATAAAATTACCATTAGCATTTTAAATATCCTAAATATTTTTACCAAAATATAGTTTTCTAACAACACAAAAGTTTTCAACTGGTATATGATAAATCGTTTTCATACCAGACATAACAATTACCATGATCAGCCACTATAACCTCTATAGCATGGTCGCTAAGGCTACTTTCACACTAGCTTTTTTATTTTCTGGTACTGAGATCATAGGATCCGTCATAGGATATCAATACCGGAGAAAAACTCTTCCGTTTTGTTCCCATTCATTGGGACAAAACGTAACTGAACAGAACGGAGTGCTCCAAAAAGCATTCCGTTTGGTTGTGTTCCCATACCGGAGAGTAAACCGTAGCAAGCTTTCCATCATGGGATGCGGAGCAAGACGGATTCGTTGTGAGCCACAATGCAAGTCAATGGGGACAGATGTGTTTAACTCTGACACAATCTGACACAGTTGAAAAAGGATCCGTCCCCCATTGACTTTCAATGGAGTTCATGACGGATCCGTCTTGGGTATGTTAAAGATAAACAACCAGATCCTTTCATAACGGATGCAGATGGTTGTATTATCAGTAATGGAAGCATTTTGCTGAGCCCTGCCAGATCCAGCAAAAACGCTAGTGTGAAAGTAGCCTAAACAAGGTAATATTTGGGGGTGGAGATTACAGCCATATTTACTGCTCCAAGAATCCAAAGAGTCAGGAGACCTGAGGTGCTCTCTGTAGTCATGTCAGATATCGCTTAAAAGTCCAGCCAAGGTCATGTTCACATCGTTGTGGCAGGCTCCTGCATGCAGGACTTTTTTTCTGATTAAAAAAAAAAGTGGACGCCCGAAAGGAAACCCATTTTAAAGAAAGCTCAAGTTCTGGTTTCCATATTTTTAAATCTATCAAATCAACCAGCTGGAATTAAAATTTTTTGATGCCATCTAACCCTAACACTTCATTTCTTATAAGTGAGATTTGAATCATTTTTTGAAGAGCTGGCATAAGAAATGTTTGGATAAAAGAAATTACAAAATAATTGATTATAACTACATCCATTAGATCAACTTAATCAGCAATTGTATTTTTGTAAGCAAGACATTCTTAAAGGGAGTCTGTCAGCTCCGGAACACCCCCCAAACTAGTGTAAGCAGTGTAAGTGATTCTGAGTTCGGTGGTATAATTTTTATCGCCAGACTCAATTGCCTTCTGATGCTGTGCTCCGACAAACCAGCAGTAAAATGCACTGAGAGGACTCCTGGACTCACGCACATAATAGAGAGGATTCAAAGAGGAGTCCTCTCAATGTATTTTACTGCTGGTTTGTCAGACAGCATCAGAATGCAAGAGAGCATGAAGACAAAAATCACATAACCGGACTCAGAGTCACTTACACCATATAGCGCTTAATCTAATTTGGGAAGCATTTAGGAGCTCACATATTGCCTTTAAATATATGGAAAATGGCAGTAGTAAAAGAAAGATGGACCAAACAGCCTATAGAACCATTGGTGGTGCCAGACATGGCCTGACAGTTTGGTACCACTTTTAATGTTTTTATAGTGAAGTGATTATGCTCTCACCCTGCAAATTATAAAGTTGTAATTAGAAAAATTAGACATCATTTCTACCATGTTTCCATTTCCAGCCATAGAATATAACATGAACACCCTACATTTTATGTTAGATGCCGTTTTTATGGAACAAATTGGTTGCTTCAGGTTAATGGTAACAAAGTTATCTCCTAAAACATAAGCTAAGTGTAGAGTTCTTAGCAGCTGACTTACGTCTCCATGTTATCTCCTTCAAGCACCGTCTGCACTGGTAGGTAGCCTAATCTGGGATGCTTGTCAAAGTACTTCTTGGAACGGAACTTATTTTTCAGCACTTTAGTGAAGTCTCGGACATCTTCCCCTGATGTAGTCTGGAGAGAAAAAAATTAAATAAGCCATTTATACTAAGCAGATGTAACTTTTCAGTTTATTGGCTTATTGCCATTTTCCATTGTATCATCTGAGACCTATTGCACTAGACGGATTTGGAAGACGGAGCAATTTAAATAATGAAACTTTGGCAGGAGTTGTCCTCCAGCCTCACAGATTGACAGTGTTCCACTAAATCTGCATAATAATTAACACATAAGTTTGACTCCTGGACAAAAAACAGAATGACAAATTCTGGCACCAGCCCAATCACAAGAAGGAAAAAACAGCAAGTGTATAACAAAAAGGAAATGCAATTAACACCTGGAATACCAAATAAGCATGTGTTCCCCTAAATAGGATATACTATATTAGTCTGGTGTTAAAATTTTAATACAAAATTAGCACTTCCCTACAAAGTGAAATAAACGTACAGGTGTGCATACTGTATTACTGCCATGTTTACTGTACTTTTATAGAGAACCTGTCACCACAAAATTTAGTGCAATCTGCAGGCAGCATGTTACAGAGCAGGAGGAGCTAAGCAGATTGGTATACAGTTTTGTGAGAAAAGATTCAGTAAAACTTGTAATTTATAAATTTATAAATCTCTTTCTATACGTAAGACCAGGGGTGGCCAACCTGAGGCTCTCCAGCTGTTGCAAAACTACAACTCCCAGCATGCCCAGACTTCCTACAGCTATTAGCCTACAGCAAGGCATGGTGGGAGTTGTAGTTTCACAACATCTGGAGAGCCGCAGGTTGGCCATGCCTGCGTAAGACTGTCCCTGTGTACTGCTATCAGTGACTGATAGATATCTCTGTATTCACATTCACAAAGAATGCTATGAATCACTGATAACACCTCTCCTGTGTACAGCTATCAGTGACTGACAGCTATCTCTGTATACACACTTACACAGAGAATGCTATCAATCACTGATAACACCTCCCCTGTGTACAGCTATCAGTGACTGACAGATATATCTGTATACACACTTACACAGAGAATACTATCAATCACTGATAACACCTACACAGAGAATGCTATCAATCACTGATAACACCTCCCCTGTGTACAGCTATCAGTGACTGACAGATATATCTGTATACACACTTACACAGAGAATGCCACCAATCAATGATAACACCTCCCGTGTACAACGATCAGTGACTGACAGCTATCTCTGTATACACACTTACACACACAAAGCCATCAATCACTACTAAAGCAGTACCTACCTTGACCAGCTATTACCTTCATCCTTATTCATGCAACTCATATACCCCTCTTTTTTTCTTTTTGTTTTCTTTATGTTAAGTTAATTATTGAAGGAAAACAGCTGGCTCTGCACAATATGCAGATATGTATGGAATTATCATAGCTCTGTATTTATATTACAATGGCCGTGTTTATAGCGGTACATTAAGTTACACAATAAGAGACCCAATACATCTGAGATGGATCAGCCAGCAAAAGGTGCAGTATGTAACAGTAGCAGAGTGATTAAAATTCATAGAAGTCAATGGATATTGACAATCTCGCATCAATGGTGTCACATTTCTGATGACTCTTATTGGAAAGAAGTACAAATGAAAATGCACTGGACATTTCAATGTGACATTCTAGTACAGTGCATTATCAGTAAGAGTCCAAAGAGTCTCCTGGTCCAGCCTTATAATTTTCTAACTGTTGTTGAAGGGTGTTGCCTGGTTTAGAAAATCAATTCAAAAAGTGTTGTACCAACATTAAATCATACTTTCATATCAATACTTTTCTAATTTACTTTCTGTTACAAAGATGTTCCATATGTGAGATATTCCATTTACTTTATTATGATGACGCCCCCTGGTTGTCACTCTGTACAGTAATGTGCACGTCCTACTACTGAAAATAATGAGCAGATTGCACATGCTTAGTTCCATACTTCAACTGCCACCAGCTATATCTACTGTTAAAGACTGTGACATTTATGGCTCATGCACATGGCCATAGCCCTTCTTGCAATCTGAAAAACATGGATACTGGACATGTGTGTTTTGCACATTATCCAAGGCATGTTGTAACATTGTGGAGAACATGGCACCATGTGAAATACATGCAGGTCTTCACTAGTCACCTATATTATACTTCATGTGGAGTTTTGTGCACATCGCTGAGCTTTTAGTATCATGATTTTTTATGTATAGTTTGACAGTATTAGCAAGTGTATTCATGTCCATATGTATGCACATGTGATCAGTGCTTTGTCTCATCTGTTACATGTGATTCCTTTAATATTGTAAATTGTGATGATGCTAGTCGGTTGGCGGTGGTTGTTGGCAGCCGTATAGTGAATATGATTGCTTTTGTGTAATAGTTATTATATACAGTATAATAACTAACTATATACCGACACACTGGGGAACAAATGGCAGTGTGTCTTATAAACTGAAAACTAGTGAGCGCTTCCATTATGAAAGCTCACACTAGTATGCAGGACTAGTGCAGCATCAGGGCATAGTGTGCACTTTATGACCTGATGCTATAGACATGTATAGGGGGTCTGATCTGAGCTCTGATGGGGGTCTGACTTGCGGGTCTGATCTGAGCTCTGATGGTGGTCTGATCTGATATGGTGGTCTGATTTAAGCTTTGATATGGAGGTCTGATTTGAAGTCTGATGAACAGTGAGGTCTAATTTGGGGGTCTTATGAAGATTGGAGTTCTGTTTTGAGGTCTGATTAAGAATATATTTTTTTCTTATTTTCATCCTCTAAAACCTAGGTTTGTCTTATCATCAGGTGCCTCGGAAAGGGAAAAATACGATAAACTTCCATTTCCGAAATGTTGCAATGTCTTTTTTGTATTGCTGCTATGCAGTGTAACGTTTTTATAGGTTACTGCAGTTGTATGGAAGAAGTTCTTTCTTTTCCTTCCTTTTTGTTGGAAATGGACAAAATGTACCTTTCCTTCAATACGCACACTGAATTATGTTGTATTCTCTTTTAACAAGCACTTTTCAGTACAAAGGCTTTTTTGGCAAGCCTACATTTGCTAATGAAGCAAACATCAGTTGGCACAGGTACATGTTGCTTATCCGCTGATAACTGAAGAAGTGAAAATGGAAGATAATGCACCTGACATCCTGATATTTTCTTCTTGGATGTTAAACGTATGTCTGCTGACATTTAAAAAAAAGTGACAGGTCTTTTGGAGTGATACACAGTTGGTAGTAGCTACCAAAAGTAGTTCAAGGAAGGAGAACCGGTAAACAGAAGACAGGGTGCTCTTTGGAGAGTGAAGTCTAGCCCTTCTGGTTTGTGGGATAAGACCAAAGATTCTCAGTTTAGTACAACAACTATGTTTTTGTGAAAGGTATCTGTGTGCACTAAACATTGTAAAGTACAAGTTTTCTTGATAAAGAAAGAGATAACGTTGACTGGTCATTCATTTTAGGAATGTAGCAAGAGATGCAGGTTCCAGCTTCAGTGGGTGAGGTACCCACAGTTTTTAGTTTAACCATTCTTTTTCATTACTATATTGGAAGTATTCTCTTGCCTTCTTACTTGCTAACGGTTTTCTGTGTACATGCTTCTTTTGATTGAGATGAGTATAGGTATTCAGTGGTTCCATTACTAATTAATTATAAATAATTATTGCCACACATATTACTTTTAATTTAAAGAGACCTTGTCACCACTAGAGATGAGCGAACTTTCGAAAAAAGATTTCTTTGTAAGTAGTGGGTGCAGTGACAGGGAGCTGCAATAGCGCCGCTCCCCCTCATTGTACTTCTCAGATACTACGTTCATACATGATCGCGGCATCTGACTAGAAAAAAAAACTTTAAAATTAACATTAAAAAAATATTAAATCATACTTACCTCCTCCATTTGCTCGTGACGGGCCGGCCGCCGCCATCTTGCTTGAAGATCCGGCACGAAATCTCGTGCGGCGTGAGATTACGTCATCACGCCGTCCAGAGTGGTGACATCATACGTCACTACGCACGGGATTTCGGCCAAGATCTTCGCGAGCAAATGGAGGAGGTAAGTATGGATTTTTTTGTTTTTTACACTATTTCAGGTTAAATCGGTTCGCTGACACGAAGCACGAGGAAATTCGGCTTCTAGGCGAATCGAATTTATCCTGAAATTCGGATTGAATTCCACTTTGTGGGATTCGATTTGCTGATCTCTAGTCACCACGAAATGCAGTGCAATCTGAAGGCAGCATGTTATAGTGTAGGAGGAGCAGAGAAGATTGATATAGAATTTGTGGGAAAAGATTCAGTAACGTGTAATTTATACTTTTAAGTCTTGTTTTTTTCCTGACTTTACTTGTACGTGAGGAGATAGAATTTTGTAGTATTCCGCTGTAAAACCATCTGGACCTGGTGTTTTATCATTCGACGAAGCAAAAACTGCCCGCTGTACCTCTTACTCCGAAATGGCAGAATCTAATGACTCCTTTGGTCTGCATTAAAGACATTAAATTAACAAAGTCTAGAACAGAATACATTTCAGGGACATTAGCAGGGACTCTCCGACAGAAGTCTTCAAAATAGTCACTGAATATGTGAGTGATTTCTGTAGAATTAGAGGATTCTGCGGATGAAGGACTGGTTTGTAAGATTGCCTACATTTAGTAAAAGCCACCAAAAATGTACCTGTCTTATTGCCTCAACAATAACATTTATTTTGGGACAACTGTACCTGCCAGTGTGACCGAGTGTGTATAAGAGAGTCTAAAAGATGCTGAGCCATGGAGTATGCCTGTTAAATCTCCAAGGCAGGGGACAAGACAAAGGCAGCTTGCTCCTGCAGCAAGAAATTATGTAATTCATCAAAATTTTGTGTTTTCTTTCTACATGAGAGATAACTGATGATGGCCTCTCATCACCGTTTTTGAGGTGACCAAAGCAATGGAGTACCTTCATGATATTGTCATCTAGATAGCTATTCCAGTGTTGTCTAAAAAAGGTTTTGAAATCATCACATATCTGCCAGGTGGGACAGAAATGTTTTCAATAATTTTGTACGAAGGTATGGGACGGTCATAGTTAAAACCAATTTAATTGGATGATGATTAGAAATAACAATGGAGTGGATACGAGAATCTTGCTGTTGAGCAAAAAGTTATCAGGACACAAGAAAGTAATCTATTCATGAAAACACTGGTAGGAAAGAGAATGGCATGTGTATTCTTTGGCCATGGGAGTCCACAACTCTCTGAGGATCACAAAGGGAGAGTTCGTCCATGAAGTCTAGTAGAGAAGTAGAAGAAGAAGAAGTTGCTGCCAAGGCTTGTGGGAGGGGGGAGAACAATCAAGGATGGGACATTATTAACTGCAAGCCATCTCAAAAGTAGTTGTGTCATTTATTATCTATGACATATGATATAAACCAGCGCTTATAGCAGTCATTTCTGACATGTTGTCTGTCATGATATGCCTCATTGTACAAACGGCATATCAACAGTAATAACAGCCACTACCGTTCTATCCTCTGGGAGACAAGCATCAAGAGTGGCCTCTGAGGATTTCAAGCATAACAACAAAATAAGTGTATTTTAGTAAAGTTGAAAAGTTCCATCTTAGCCTTAAGAATTGTTACGCAGACAAAATCTCTTCCACTTACAGACAAAGAAAATCATTTCCACTTAAGAGTGCTAAGTGCTTCTTCCAAGTGGCTAAATGATGAAATAAGTTGTTTATAGCCTGCTTTGCCTTAAAGCAATCATTCTGCAAATATATGTCTTTAATACTACTAAAAAAAAAAAGCAGGTTATTAAATTTAATAATAAAACATTTTTTTTAAAAATCAATCCACCTTTACTGACCTTTCTTTAATATCCTTATGTCCATGCACAACAGGTAAGAAGTGTGCACATCTAACTTATATTCTATAAACCCTTCTACATAGTGACTACGGGTATAGTCACAAGATAGTAGCACCTCCGGATCCACTCTTTGAATAGAGGTGAGCCACCAAACAAAAAATTTTTTCACAGTATAAAAAAAAAAAGCGTCTTGAAAGGAATTACAGTTGCCTGCGCTCCTGGGAATTTTTGGGAAAACTGAGCTGTAAAGACGTTAAGCAGACTATAATATCAACAGCATTCAGTGGATGTTTTATTTCAAGTTTGGAGCAAAAGACAAACTACAAAAATAACGGATATGATTATGGAGCCTAAAAGACCACTGAACCTTAAAACCAAAATATTCACATTTGATTCATAAAGAGAAGGTGCACCAGTTGCTGATGAACTGGTTATCCAAGTGAAGATCAGTTAACCTCTGTTCACACTTCCGTCAAGTTATTAATTTTTCTGTTAGAAGAGCAGAAAAACAAAAATAATGGAGTGTTCAATCTGTCACAAAACAGATATTAACCGTGCACAAAGGACCCCCTTGACTTAAAGGTGTTGTCTCAGCAAATGGCATTATTATGTAGAAAAAGTTAATACAAGACACTTAGGGTCCATTCACACGAACGTATATTTACGGGTCCGCATTATTGCGGTCCCGCAAATATATGGGGGCCGCCCGGCGTGTGTTCCGCAGCGCTCGGAACACACGCCGGGCGGACCTATTGAAAATGCCTATACTTGTCCGTGCGTACGGACAAGTATAGGACATGTTTCGGCTCCCGGCCCCATACAGGTGAATGGGGCCGAATCTATTCTGCAATTTTGCGGATAGAAACGGCCCCATTCAATACGGTCGTGTGAATGGGGCCTCACTAATATATCGTGATTGTCCATATTACTTCCTTGGCTGGTTGGATTCATTTTTCCATCTCATTATACACTGTTTGTTTCAGTGGTTAGAGCCACACTGCAATCCAGCAGTGGAGGTCACGCTGCACGCTATTGGAAAAGGTGCTGGAGTCTCTGGTGTTCTAAACTGCAGGAGAGCGCATAGGCTGGCACTTTTTCCTACAGTGTGCAAACACGGCCACCACTGCTGAATTGCAGGGTTGTCGTAACCATGGAAACAAATGAATAATGTGATGGAAAAATGAATCCAGCGAACAAAGGAGGCAATATGGACAATCACAATACATTAGCAAGTGCCTTGTATTGACTTTCTCTACATGATAAATGCCATTTTCTAAAGTGAGACAACCCCTTTAATAGTGGTTGTATGGAAGTATGGATGGAAGTATAAACAGCGCTATAAAAAGCCATATATAATCCTCCAGAAATGTTGGCCAAAACCATGTGTTCTCATGCAGATGAAAAAGAGAAGCATGTGGTCAACTGTGAGCTCCTACCTATGAAATCACCCTTCCAAATTGTTAGCCAAACAGCTTATTTCAATAACTATTGCCTTATTAAAATGGTAAGAGCGAAGAGAGGGAGGCGTTAAGGCCAGGTTCACACAGAGGAGTTTGCAGTTTTCACAGCATTTTTTCAACCAAAAGTCGGGAATGGCAAGTAAAGTGAAGAAAAATATATAAGCAAGATTTTTCATATCCTGTAATTAAATTGGCTATAAAAACATCTTAAAAATCCATTTTGTGAATTCTGGTGGATTTTGTCATCGGATTTCCACACAGTTTCCACACTGAAAAATAGCTCCTGTTGTTTTCAATGGGAGTTCATGCTGCCTTTCATGCAGTCATCATGGACTGTATTTAAACGGTTTTCAAGATCTCACCGACATAAAAGGTCTGTGTCCAGTGCACTTGCAGGAGCAGTATATGGCAGATTAAAAGTTCTTTATTTACATTACTTCAACAAGCGCCACAAAAGGTATGCTCTTACTGCCCCTACCTAGTGCTGTCAGACTCTCTTTACGGTCACTGACACTTTTAAGCCAATACATATCTATGGACTACAGGACTAAGCAATGGGAGAAAGTCATTAAAGGCAGGGGCGGATTGGCCATAGACCTTACTGGGAAATTTCCCGGTGGGCCGATGCCTAGGGGGCCATCTGAGCCCTCTTCATGGCTGGCCAGTGGAAGTTTTTGGGGATGTATTTTGTGATGGACTGTGGTATTTGGCTCTGTTGGGGTGGTATAATGTGCCACATTATGTTCTTGCTGGCCCTGCCTTCCATCATTTTGGACCTGACTATAAATCGGGGCCGCTTTTAGTATTTTTTTCCAGGGCCACTTTAAGTTTCCAGTCCGCCCCCCGGATTAAAGGGGTTATCCAGGTATACATTTTTCCCTTTTTCTGCGCTTCACCTGCCAGGCCCTGCAATTTACTAATGGCTACTTTTTCTGTTTCACTCTGGAGATCGGGAGAGTGGTCAGGTGTACTTCCTCTGACATCACAACCAGGCCTCCCATGATGTTCCCATGATGTCAGACCCATATGATCCTGGAATGGGCTGGTCAAAGCCTTTCAATCCACAAGCAGGGTAGGGTAAGTCCACTGCTTGTCATATCAAAGCTGTGTGGGAGAAAACAGGAGATGACAGCAAAGATGGCGGGTGTAGTGGGGCAGAGCCTTCAGTCCAGGTAAAGGTGTAGCGGACATGTACATTTCTGGCTGATCTTGCAGCACACAGCACTATGGGAAGTGTTGTGGCTGCTGCTCATCTACACCTGCAATCTGGATATTCAGTTGTAAACAATGGAGCACAGCGGGAGCATGGAGAATAAAGTTAATACTTAGGAAACATTGACAGGTACACTAGTATTCTCTGTAGGAGACTAGACTAGGTTTTTTACATTCTTGCAGAACCCCTTTAATGTTCTATCCCAGTTTCCTGGCATGGGCAGGAGCGGGCAGGGCCTCAGCTGTTTGACAAATTTAACAACTATTAATAGCAGAAAACTGGTGTAAACACAATTACACAATTGGCAAGATATTTTTTAAGACTGTCATAAGAATGGCAACTCTAAATGCAATTCTAATTGTTAAAATCCCCAACTGTCTTTCTGCATGTCAAACAACTCTTTAAAGTAAGCTTCAAATGCAACATAAAAAAACCCACACGTTTTGGACGTGTGATACAAGGCCTACATAACGATTCTGAGAGAACAATCAGCATGGATTACTTATGCACATTTACCGGGAAATCAACACTTGATGATCAAGAGACCATGGATTATTCCTACCTGCATGATGCTGCAATAAATAAAAGGTCTCACATCTCTTGCAGGGAGTTAAATACACAGAATGACAATGAAGAAAAAGGAATTTGAGGCAGTGGGATATTTTTCAACTGCGAGAGACAGATACTGATGCCAGCTTGTTCAAGTATAACATACACATCTGTTAAGTGGTGTGCAAATCAATTCCAGATCGTACTGGGGAACGAAAAGTTCTGATTTAAGTAGAGAGAAGAAAAGAGTAGTCATGTGATGCTGAGAACAGAAATACAAAAGACTTCTGTGTGAATATATGCCGATATGCTACGAATCTATAAAAAGTTTTAGACTGGGAATTTGAATTTATTAATGTAAACTATAACAACTCACGCTTTACTTCCAAATCACTCTAAAAAGTAAGTAAAAGTAGTGAGTGGCACCTAACATCATCAATCAATCACCTATTCTTTAAAGGGTGTTCATTGTTAGAAAAAAAACCCTTATGATCCATATGGAACACTTATAAATGTTATAGCACTTACCGGTATGCAGTACTCCACCATTGGGTGATGGAGCTTGTGACCTTTTGCAGTTCTTCCAGAAAAGAAACAGCTCTGACAAACATCATAGTTGAAATGTTTCAGACTCCGATACCTGAAACGAAGGAATAACATACAACATATAACTTGAGGTTCTCCAAAGAATAGGTACATGAAGTAAACTTTATAGACCATCAAGTTTTTTTTATTTGCTGTCTTAAAGATTTCCATGATGGATAAACTTCTTTTAAAGAGCATCTAACCCTATATAACCAGGCATACTGCCTTCATACCAAGTCAAGCAAGCATCTGTATTTTAAAGTGATGGCCCCATTGTAGAGAAATATGCACTTTATCGCATATGCTAACGAGGTACATTGCATCACTACCACCTTTCCCACTTAGCCATCCCCTATTCCCCTTGAGTGACAGGGCAAGGCATCTTCATTGTCTTCTTGCAAGGCACTGTAATCCTGTGCAGGAGAGGGAATCAGCTGGTATCAGAAAGATGATGTGAGCCCTGGTTGGGCAACTCCATTGGGGTTTCAAGTGAGGACTTACAAGATGAAGGCTGCGCCAGCTTCTCGTGCAATGACACTAAATATGCATTTTCAAACACTTTAATAGGGAATTCTAACAGAACAAAAGAGAAATCACCCCTTCATTCTGAGGCCTCATCTATTGGTCAAAGAAAAATGTTTACACAAAGAACATCTCTAGAGGATCCAGCATGCATTACACACATGGCCTACACATTCTATAATACTTCTTTCACCGGCAGTGGTTGTACAGGGGAATTGAACACGTGTTGCCAGGTTCCCCCAGCAGCAATTGTTTTATCATCAAGGAACCCTTCTTACAAAAAAGAGTTGTCCAAAGTGAGCAAATGCTTTAAGTTTGGAATTCAAAGATTATGTGGGGTTTGCATACATGACAGATATGATATGTCACTTCACATTTCGATGGATCATATCTATCTAAATTGAGGAGTTTTCTGTGCTAAACCTTAGTCATGAAAATGTTTTATTCCAATTAATAGTAACAACATCCTAAATACGTGAAGGAATTGTCCATTTAAAAATAATAAAAAAATGCAAGTCCCCCATCAGGTCTCTCCTTCGTAGTTCCTCTGAAGATGGACTTGTAAACACTAAGCCAATCACTGTCAGTAATGGGTCTCTGCTGTGGTCAGTGATTGGTTGAAAAGTCACATGTTCATGTTGTGAGGGACGAGGAACCAGAAGTACAGAGACCGGCGGGAGACTTGAGCAGCATCAAAGCAGGAGAAGATCGGTAATACGAATTTTACTTCTTTTATCATTTAAAGGAATTCTAAGCATTTTTTTTCCGCTTAAGTGACTAGACAAACCCATTAATACAATACGAATGCTGTGAAATTCACTTGTCAATTAAAAGTTAATTAATTTATAGGAAAACTTTTAAACCCTTGTGCGAATATTGATTTTTTTTATCACAAGACAGGTTAAGCACAATGTCACAGTTTAGAGCCATTAATTATTGGAAGCCACTACTGCATCTTTGTTTCTGACACTCACTTCCACTTAATCAGTTTTGGGCACCTTATCCTTTAATTGCCATGTAAATTTAGTACCAATGACGAGAGCAGCCTTATTAACCTTGTCATATGAGCTCTAAGAACTTAAGGAATCAGCACCAATAAACCTGAGAAGCATATTATAATATCTGCAGATTTATTAAATATAACATAAAAATGTGTAAATGTGCCAAACGTCCCCTTTTTACAGGGAAAAAGACATTTTAAATGTAATTTGATTACCAGTCTTTATTACCTTGATATTGGAACCAATGGCTTTAATACTGCAATCTATGACCCAGGAGGAGACACACAAATAAAATAATATGTATTTTCTATGTAACTCTGTAAAAATCCAATTTGCCGCTCGCATTCGCCTCTGCATAACGTTTTATGAAAAGTGCTACAACAAGCCATAATAAGCTTCCCTCAAAGGTATTTACAGCATAAATGAAAAAAGACCTGGCTTCGGCAAACATCTCCGGGAAGAATCCCGGAGAACATAAAATCTGCAGTTCCCTTATTGAGCAAAACAGTGGCCTGAAACGTGCAATTACAACTTTATGAAGATTATTATTGGTGTCCATTTAAACTGTTGGTAGCATCTACAGTAAGCATGGCACTGGTGTTTCTATGGTCGGCTTAATCAGAGATATCAATTATCAGCGGTAGCCTCAGAACCTAAGGTTATGGCCACACATTCAGGTTTCCTGATGAAGTTTTGGAAGTCAAGACCAGGATGCTCTGTCCTTTATACTTTCTCTCCTTTTATGATCTACACCTGATTTTGGTTTCCAAAACTACGTTCAGAAACCTGACCATGTGGCTATACGTCAAAGGATCTTTAACCCTTTCAGTACAGGAGATTTTTTCGGTTTCGCGTTTTCATTTTTCTTCCCTATTTTCTGTGAGCCCTAACTTTTTTATATTTTTGTTCACATAGCTGTATGGGGGCTTATTTTTTGCGGGACAAGTTGTACTTTCTAATGCCACCGTTAATTATGGCATAAAACGTAGTGGGAAGCGGTAAAAAAATTCCAAAAAGGGGGGAATTGGAAAAAAATGCAATTCCTCCACCGTTTTATGGGTTTTGTTCCCACAGCGTTCAGTCTGCGGCAAAACTGACCCATGCCCTTCGTTCTCTGGGTCAGTACGATTACAACTATACCCCATATGTGTAGGTTTATTATGTTTAAATAGTGTAAAAATAAATTTCAACTTTGAAAAAAAGTTTTTTTGTTACATCCACTGACCTGTTTAGGGGCTCATTTTTTGCTGGACAATCCATAGTTTTTATTGATACCATTTTGGAGTGTGCGTGACTTTTTGATCAAATTTTATTACATTTTTTTGGGTAAGAGAAGTAGTGAAGAAATGGTAAGTCAGCCATTTTGACCCTTTTTTCCGTCACGCAATTCGCCGTATTGGAATTTTTTTTTATATTTTAAAAGTATGGGCGTTTTCGGTAGCGGTGATACCCATGATGTTTATATTTATTGTTATTTAGGTATTTATTTTTTAATTATACAGAAAGGGGGGTGATTTAAACTTTTATATTTTTTTATTTTTTATATATTTTTTAAAAATTTTTTACATTTTTTGTGATTATTTTAAGGCTCATATAAGAGCATATACATAATGTTTTTTTAATTTTTCATTTTGAGCAATCAGGGATTTTTAAAACTCAATTTTAAGTCCCTTTTGCTAATTTCTTATCCAGGCCTGCCATCTGGTGGCCAAAATAAGAATTGCAGATTGAAAGCTGTAAACCTCATCAGCGAGGTTTACAGCTTTCAGATCGTGTGCAGATACCCCAATTGATCACAGGGCTCACGTGGTCAGGGCATCTAATGCCTTTAGTTACCGATCGTCTATATCGGTAAGTAGCGGCAAGTCTCTACTGTTTTAAACAGCATAGACTTGCCGGCCATGACGCCCTCCACACGTGCGTCATGTTCCCACATCGCTCCAGTGCCGTACATGTATGGCGCTGGTACCGAAAGGGTTAAATGACTAGATAGTAAACATAGTGGAAAGATAACCACCAAGTACCACAATCATGAAAGTGTGTGGCCCAATATCGTCACTCAGAAAGCAGACTAAATAGTTCTGTCTAAGCTATGCAACCTGGAAAATATAGGGTCACATTTTCCAAACCTGACAGACAAGTAGTAGAGTATATAGTTTAGAGCAAATATTGATGGGGTACAGTTACGTCTTAACTACTCCTGATACCCTCAACAATCAGCAGAACAAATGAGAAGATTAGCAAGTGTTAAGATCCTGGGGTTGAATCCAGCAAGGGCACATCTGCATGGAGTTTGTATGTTCTCTAGGTGTTTGACTGAGTTTCCTCCAGGTACTCCGATTTCTTCCCACACTCTAAAAAACATGCTAATAAGTTAGTCTAGTATGTAGCTTGGGAACCCCTATGGGTACAGGGGAAGATGGCAATCTCTGCATATCTCTATGGGTTATGTTGGCCTGCCAACGTCATTTAAATGGCTGTAATTACAGCCAGGCTCCCTAATATGACTCAGCTTAGAATAGCTAGACACACAGATGACAACAAAGAGAGGGAACTGTAGCTTGAAGTGGTCAAACCCCATCATTTCTCATTTAAACCTGTACTCATAGGTAGAGTGACATCCCAATTTTGATGTCTCATGTACTCATAGTTAGAATGACATCAAAATTTTGATAGAGCGACATCAAATTTTGATTTTCCAGTCTGTAGATATTGATGTCCTATCCTCAGGATAGGTCATCAATATCAGATCGGTGAGGGTCCAACAGTCGGTACCCCCACTGATAAGCTGTTTTCAGCAGTTTCAGCTGGAAACAAAACAGTGGATGGAAAAGGAAGGGGAAGGATCCATCCATTGTGTAGTGGTCAGGCCGGCGAACTTCAGCTCAGCTCCAATTCAATTGAATGGGACTTGAGATTTAGTATACCAGCATGGCCAGTTTTCTGCCCCTGTCCACTATTTTGTTTCCAGTCTTAGGCAGCTCCTGAGATCAGCTGATCGGGGGGGGGAGGGTGTTGACTGTTGGACGCTAACCGATCTGAAATTGATGACACATCCTGAGAATAGGTCATCAATACTTACAGACCTGAAAACAAGTGTAGCACAATATTGTTCCAACATAATAACCACAGATCACCATCAGTTACAACTGTTAACTAGACAAATGTACAGTATTGGGCCATATACAACCATTCATAAAAATATCTGATTTTATATGGTTGCATTCCAGTTGGGTTTTATAAAGCACTATTCTGTCCAGTGTAATATAGATCAAAATGGATCTATCATATCAGTCATTAAATCCTGTAAAAAACAGACTGGCAAAGCCATTGGGAACATAGACGTAAACAGATGGCAATAAATAATGAACTTTGCAAAAAAGAAAACATTTCGATAAAACTTTTGAAGCATAAAAACTCATTTTAACTGAACTTGATTGAGGTAAATATTTACATCCATACACTAGAACCATAGAAAAGACTGACTGTACTGTACATGCTCAGCATGGCGCCAGCTAATTAAGATACTAGGCAAAATAATGGATTGGTCCTATCTGGATGAAAGAATTCTCTGGCTTTCAAAGATAAAAACTAGATATTTGAACATGAGCCTATTTATTAATATGCAAAACACAACATGCGGCTGAAAACATGATACCACTGTATTATCCTTCTATTCCCAAGACACTTGAGCAAGTACTGTAGAGGCACTGTTAAAATGCATGCATGGATGACCTTTAATTTTGGTAAACAAGTAGCTTCCAAATTATATTACTGGACACATGGAGAAAAATATTAGGTTATTCTGTAGAAAAGAAAATAAGAACTCAAGTAAATTCAAGTAAATAAAATACCAATGTAAGATATTCAAAAATATCTGCAGTCAAATAGACAATTTAAAGGAGCACTCCAGGAAATTTGATACACCAGGGGGGAGAGATATCAATGTCATCAGGGGCAGACTGGCCATAGACCCCACAGGGAAATTTCCAGAGGGGCCGTACCACTCCTCCTATCTGTCACTGGCCAGATACATTATGAGGCGGTAATTAACGATGTGAGAATCAGGTACTCATGTACTTGGCCAGCAATCGCACATGTCCTCCTAAGTTCAACTATGTCCCCCATCTCACCTCCTAAGACCCTTGCTCCATGTTCCATTCAGAGACAACTGGAGGAGGACATAAAATGGCAGCTATATCAAATAAATATCCACGGCACTCCAAATAGATTTCATGCAATTAGTTAATTTTTTAATATTCAAAATCAAATATTCAGAATATGATCCAAAATGATATTTAGACTCAATTTAGAAATTACAGAACCTGACATTTCGTTCCTAATGGACCTTCCTCTGTGGATAATTCTGTGGCAGTGCTGTGTGTCAATGTGAAGGATTGACACGCAGAATTGCCACAGAATTATCCGCAGAGGAAGGTCCATTAGGACCGAAACTTCCAGTTCTATAATTGTTCTATAATTGTCTTGTAAACTGATTCTAAATCATCATTTTGGATCGTATTCTGGATATTTTTGCCTATTAAAAGATGAACTAATTGCATCAAATGTATTTGAGTGCCGTGAATATTTATTTGATATAGACTGACCGAGTAAGTCCTTCACATGCCCCATATTCAACAAAGGTGCAGACCTCAACTCCTTTTTGTTTACAGAAAATGGCAGCTGCTGATACCCACCACAGAGGAGCAGCTTTTGGAGCAGTATATTGTACTGCACTATGGTATTTGGTTCGTTGGGACAGTATTTTGCACTATGGTATTGCTGATCCTGATCCTATACACTTGAAGAGGAACAAGCCATCCCATTGATATGAATGGGACGGCTAGTAATTACACCTGCTCACCGCTGCGCTGCAGGTAAACAATGAAGGGAAGGCCGCCCTCACATGGAGCACAGTCTTCTCTTCAACCAGCTAATAGGGTAGGATAGGTCATCAATATTAAAATCCCAGAAAACCCCTTTAAGGAAGTTTAGTAGCAGCTTATTTCCCTTTCTCTATTGAGAACATATACACGCTTGGCCAAGTGAGCAAGCTTGGCCTACAGCT
This sequence comes from Rhinella marina, assembly GCA_900303285.1. Taxonomy (NCBI): domain Eukaryota; kingdom Metazoa; phylum Chordata; class Amphibia; order Anura; family Bufonidae; genus Rhinella; species Rhinella marina. The sequence continues at coordinate 787,940 of ONZH01021942.1, read as the reverse complement.
ATCTAAGGTCACCTTAATTCCGAATGATACCCTGTCTCCTTTGTCCTGCATTAGGTATAACGGTGTATTAAATTTAAATTATAAAACGTTACTAGTCATGGACACAAATCATTTACCATGATATTAGATTTTTTGGCATTGTAGACTTGGATGAACCTACCTGAAGCCAACAATTGGACATTCTTTGCAGATATTACACTTGGCTTGATGCTTAGCAGTCTCAGCAGCTGCTACTCTGTGCAAAACAGGCATCCACACCATGGACTGAGGTTCCAAACGCATCCACTCAATGAACTGTTTCACATTGATTTCTGGCTTATTCTGCGCCTGCAAATATATGAGATAATCATGGTAAACTACTGTATTATTACATCTACAGCAGAATGCAAATCAAAGTAAAATATGCTGCCATTACTTGGGTCATCCAAAAAATACAAAACAATTAGATTCTACTTCATTTTTATTAAGACACTCCTAGTTTTAGCTGCAAAATCTGTGTGAATCAGCTATGGTTACATTAACATTAGTGCAGAAGGACCAACATCACCACGCCATTTACAATTAAGACACATTAATGACATGCTAACCAGTCATAAAAGGTGGCATCAAAGAGGTTTCAGGAGCTGGAACCTCTACCAATGTCCAGAATGTAAAGGTTCTAATGACCACCCAAGTGACACTGGCTACCACTTCATTTTTTTCTGTTACTTTCATGGTAAAATGTTCCTCATGTACCTGATTTTCAAGGTATCAAATCATTTTATTAGAATACCACACAAAATAGACTAAGTGCCATACCATGTAGGTATATAACACTGTATACACAACGGTGTACACAGATTTCCTAGTGTCCCATGGCAAAACATAGTATGGGCCCCCCCTGCACCAGTATGCATGTGTTACACATTCCCAGGTAACAGAATGCAAAACACAACACCCAACACCCATTCCAGGAGAATTTAAGCAGAAAAAGATTTTATTTCAAAATAAAAAAAGTTCCCCTCAATCTCACCCACTTTATCCAACTTTTGTGTTGGAAAATGTGGAACCGGTACTAAAAAAAAAAAAAGGTGCCAATTTTGAACACCATATTTCATTGTATTTACACCAGAAAACTGCCATAAATATACACTCACCGGCCACTTTATTAGGTACACCATGCTAGTAACGGGTTGGACCCCCTTTTGCCTTCAGAACTGCCTCAATTCTTCGTGGCATAGATTCAACAAGGTGCTGGAAGCATTCCTCAGAGATTTTGGTCCATATTGACATGATGGCATCACACAGTTGCCGCAGATTTGTCGGCTGCACATCCATGATGCGAATCTCCCGTTCCACCACATCCCAAAGATGCTCTATTGGATTGAGATCTGGTGACTGTGGAGGCCATTTGAGTACAGTGAACTCATTGTCATGTTCAAGAAACCAGTCTGAGATGATTCCAGCTTTATGACATGGCGCATTATCCTGCTGAAAGTAGCCATCAGATGTTGGTACATTGTGGTCATAAAGGGATGGACATGGTCAGCAACAATACTCAGGTAGGCTGTGGCGTTGCAACGATGCTCAATTGGTACCAAGGGGCCCAAAGAGTGCCAAGAAAATATTCCCCACACCATGACACCACCACCACCGTTGATACAAGGCAGGATGGATCCATGCTTTCATGTTGTTGACGCCAAATTCTAAACCTACCATCCGAATGTCGCAGCAGAAATTGAGACTCATCAGACCAGGCAACGTTTTTCCAATCTTCTACTGTCCAATTTCGATGAGCTTGTGCAAATTGTAGCCTCAGTTTCCTGTTCTTAGCTGAAAGGAGTGGCACCCGGTGTGGTCTTCTGCTGCTGTAACCCATCTGCCTCAAAGTTCGACGTACTGTGCGTTCAGAGATGCTCTTCTGCCTACCTTGGTTGTAACGGGTGGCAATTTGAGTCACTGTTGCCTTTCTATCAGCTCGAACCAGTCCTGCCCATTCTCCTCTGACCTCTGGCATCAACAAGGCATATAATCTCCTGCTTCCCTTCACATACAGTATTACAAAGCTGTCTGTCTACAGCTACCAGTAAGGGAGCTCAGTGCATAGGAGTTTATGCAGTTACCATTATCTGCAATGGAAGCTTAAAAGGCATTGTACACCTTCAGAGGCAATTTTTATAATTGCATTTTACTCATTTTGAGCTAAAAAAAAACAACATTTTTTTTCAATTGGTTTGCCGTTCTGTGACAAAGGGTAAACTGTCTAGCTGTGTGAATTGTACTTTTTACTTTTATACTTTGTGCTGGTCATCTAATAACCCTTATCTCTAATTTACTAGGAGGTCATAAACACTTCTTTAAGGGCTTGTTCACACATCAGTTATTTGATCAGTTATTTCCATCAGTTATTGTGAGCCAAAACCAGGAGTGGAGGCTCCACAGAGATAAGTTATAATGAAAACATCTGCACCTGTTCTGTGTTTATGACTCGCACCTGGTTTTGGCTCACAATAACTGATGGAAATAACTGATCAAAAAACTGAAGTGTGAACAAGGCCTAAGCCACATTCTTATCAGTAAGATAATGAGTGTTTATAATGTCAGAGAGCAGAGATAAGGAGGACTTCAGATTAGCTGGCTGATGGAGCAGAGAGAAAATTCAGATCTTTCTATTAGAAGCATCTCAGAAGAATGCATTAACGTTACTCTATTTGTAGGCTCTTTCTCTCTATGCTCAAAGTATAAGGCGTGCATTAGATTGTATCACACGTGTTTAACAGATTAAGTGGATATCTTATGGGCGATAATGTTAGCCAGCAGCGCCCCATGTTCATACAGTATACATACTGCTTTGCCTCCTTTTATACACAGGAGTGTGTTATTTAGTTACATGAACACTTATCCCTGGGCAGAAAGCTTTGAAATGCCAACTCAGAATACTGAAGAGCCACAGCTATAAAACAAACAAATTACAAACTAATGTAGTGAAATTAAATGAAAGAGCATGAATTAAACATTAGCGGAGCTCGATCTTCTGCCAAACGTGATGAAGGTGCGGGTCGCCTGTATACTTCTTTGTAAAAAGCTCAAATGGCCTAAAATTTAATTCCACACTAGCATCACATAATAACGAAAAGCAGTAAAAAGGTTAGTAATTCAGCATCATTATTTTGCTTAATATTAATAAGGTAGAAAAAAATGGGACAGTAGACAATTCTGTCCAAGCTCTTAGAAATATCTACAAGAGGCTTTTCATCTTGTGCATCACTGCATGTGCATTACTATGCTTTGTCTATATTATCTATCTATCTATCTATCTATCTATCTATCTATGGACTATCTTTTGGCTACTTGTACGGTTAGGGATTCATGTCTGACTAAGCCTCAATTTTAGGATCCTCAAGACATGGACATTTCTTTTTGTATATTCATACTTGTTAACTTTGGAAACTAGGAGACATTTTTTCATGACATGGGCTCCCCCTTCTTCCTAGGTCCTAGCCCTTTCTTGGAAGGTGATACCCCTTTTTGTGACGCATCAGGCCTTTCAGAGCACATATGGGAACCTGGACTGAATATAATGACGGAGCATCACGCCTCCACATACAGTACAGTGCTCATGGAGGGCTGCTTTCTGAGAGGCTTTCCCTTTTTCTGGGAGCCTCCTGGACATTTCGGAAGCAGGAGCGTAGCTATAGGGGGTGCAGAGGTAGAAGACGCTACCGGGCCCAGGAGCCTGAGGGGGCCCAAAAGCCTTGTGGCGCATAAGAAGAAGCACAACTCTGGCTGGAGGAAAGGGGTTTGGTCAAAAATTTGCCATTGGGAAGGGGGGGGGTTCTGTTTCAATTTTTGACTCAGGCAGCACAAAGGCTATGTGCTTCCCTGCCCCTGGACACAAAGCACTGAGGGAAGGAGGGACCCAAGCTGAACTCTTGCACCAGGGCCCATGAGCCTTTAGCTACTGTCCTGTTTGGAAGAGTTGGTGAATATGTGTATATTTATATAGTAGAAAGGCCACCGCAAGCTCTGAACCCTGAAGAGATTGGAAGGCCGTCTCTATGGGAGCTTCAAGGGCAGCAAAGTAACCTCCCCAGCTGTCAAGAACAGATATAGCAAAGCAGTAAAAAAAACACTCCCCATTGGAAAAGTGATTTTCTGATTTATTTTTACGTATTGTGAAACAATTTAGTAATAAATCGAGGTGTATTTACTTCCCGGAAAGTAGATTACTGGCTATAAAAGATGTAATGCAATGTAACTGTGGATGCTTCATTTGGAGTAAGCTGCTATTATAAAACTGTCACTTCGGACAATCATTATTTCACGCTTACAGCTCATTTTCCGCGTTTACTTACTACAATTAGAATTCAGTTTCTATTCTGTGCACGCATCTGACAAGGAAAATCAACAATGGAACTGAAAGTCTTGCATGCATATTTTATGATGAATCCAGTACAGCGGAAAATAGATCACATTAGAGTAGAATGTGCTTCTAGACGCCTTCCCATCTTACAAGTGTGCAGCTAAATTGTGTTTGCTGACAGCTCCCTGTCGTAACATTGATATTCAATACTTATGTATGTGAGCAGCTGTGCACAAACTGTGTAAGACTAATGGCACTGGTTGCCAGAACAATCTTCCTTTTCAATAAATTGTACCTATGGTGCCCAATGCCCATGCATGTCTTCATGCAGCATGCAGCCATTGGGAGCGGCTGACCCTTTCAAAATAGCAAATGACTGCTCACAAAAAATGTCCACTGGGGCTGAACAGGTACAGAGCTCAGTGGAGCACCTGTACCCCATTGTTCTAGTGACTGCTGGGGGTCTCAGAATCCACCCCCTACCAATCAAAATGTGACCCTTTAAAGTGGTTTCTAGTTTGTATGAAATAAAGCTTAAAGGTTCTCCAGAAGTAATATATCGATGTCCTAAGCTCGGGACAGGTCATCAATATCTAATCAACGGGGGTCCGAGTTCTATCACCCCTGCCGACTGGCTATTTGAGGAGGATGTGGCTCTCTCCACTGAGTGCTGTGGCCTCTTCCTAGACCAGTTATTGATCACATGGCCTAGTTGCGGCTTAGTCCCACTCGAGTGAATGGACCAGGACCACAATACCAACAACAGTCACTATACAATGTATGACACTGTGCTAGGGTGTTATCAAGAGGCTGCAGCTCTAGGACTTTTCAGAGAGCCACAATTGATCCAATGTCAATAACGTACTCCTGGAAAAGCTCTTTAATCACTATATAAGTTCTGAAACATACATTGCTTTAATGACTCCCTATTTCCAGGGTATCCGCTTTCTTTTCTAACAAGCACTGCTACTGTGTGAGCAATACATTGCCAAAGGAATGTGTCATCAGAAAAAGTTTCTATGTTAAACATGTTTTTTTTTTTTAAATAGCTGATTTTGTTTTTACATTTTCCATGACCCTAACTATATTTAAAAAAAAAACAAATCTTGCAGTTTTCACATTGGCCACAAGGCCTAAAATATGTCAAGACTTCCTGTTCTTCGAGAGCAGCCTATAGACACAATGGACGTTGACCCCATTGAATTCTATGGGAGATTTTTATAGGCACGCCCTGTGACCTGGTCAGAAAATTTGTGATATCACCTATTGTGAATGGTGGATGCCGTGTTATCTATACAAAGGTGATATCTGTCAGCTCGTTAGTTATGATCTGGCGGTGTAAATGCACCGCTGATTACCCGATGAATGAGCAAAATGCTTGTTTATCGGGTAATTGTATCTTTTGTGCAGCACAAAAGACCATCCTTCTCCAGTGGCAGATCGTGGTGCTGCCGGAAAACAACAAGACATTATGGGGAAGAACAATCGATCGCTCCTCCCCGTACTCTGGAGGAGATCACTGCATGTAATTTCACCGGTCTCCTTCGATACCAATCAGCAGATTGTCGGGAAGAAACACTTCCATTCTGACAATCTGCTAGATCATCGTCCAGTGTAAAGGGACCATTATTCTGCCTGTGATGATTATTCAATACCTACTCAAAAAATTACCTGTACAGAACGGAAAGTCTCAACATATTAGGCCTAGAGGCCAATGTGAAAACTGCATGATTTTAGGTGTTTTTTTTAATATAGAAAGTAACAAGGAAAAATCACCAAAAAAGGAAATTTTTTTCAGTCTTTAAATGCAAACAAGAAGGTTCCTATTTGCTGACAGCAAGAAGAGATCTTGGTAAGAATTTATTAGAACGTTAAATGAATGTTTATTATAGAATGATTGAGCTTTAAGACTTCAGACTCCGTTTAATATTACCTGAAAGTCTATAGGGCGGCAGTGAGATCTGCAGACAAGTAACAGCTATGCGCAGCACACATCATTAACAAGGATCGCAGTGGGCAGCTAATTACTACATACCGTTTTAACACATTTATGATGAATAAAGCATATTTTCTTAATTGTTTCATTAACATAGATGGTTATGCTTAGATTTCAAAAAGGGAAATTAACTAAGTTAACCACGACAAACTTTTGGTCACAAATAGAAAAAACTGTGGGGCCCTTTAAATTTATTAAAGGGGTGCTTTTCCAGGCACATCATTTTGTTAACAAAAGGATCATGAAGGGTTCAAAATAACAGATGCTTTACTCAACTCCACCGAACTCCCATTGCTCCAGTCCCCACTACTCTCCACTTCCTACCGTAGCCTGACATGCCACAAATACCAGTGACCCGCCTCAGTCAGAGCCTAGCATTCGCAGTGTGTTGAAAATGCAAAACAGCAGGAACCAAAGCAGCTTTGGTACATCAGCGGCGGGAACATCAGGCGGTGGCGTTGAGTAAAGCATCTTTGTTATTTTTAACCCTTTATGGCTTGTTTTTTTAACCAAACGATCTGCCCAGAACAAACCTTTAATGACCTTCATTAATATTTGCTGCAAAATGTACAATATTTTTGGTGGTTTATTAGCACTTATAGTGATTTTTAAGGGAACCCATATTATTTTAAACCAGCTCCCTGGGAGGGCCAAAAAATGTTTATGGGTTCCCTCATAAGCATCCTAATATTCAAACTTACATGCTGAAAGCAACTGCGGACACTGGGCTCAATGTTACTTCCACCAAAAGCTGCCACTTCCCCAAGTTGGCGAGGGATCTGAATAGCATCATGAAGCAGTAACCCTAGCTGCTTCTGGTCGCACGTGTCAGCTGCTCCAGAAACCTCCTTGAACAGATCTAGGCAAGAAAAAGTAAAAATGTGTTCAATGTAACAAAAATCTCAACAATATTTAGGCAAATACAAAAAGAAATACAAAAATATATATCAACGCTGAAAATATAATCTAGTGAAAGGGTTTCATGTAAGAATTCCTTAAGAGACCCTGTAAGCTCCCTTGACACATCTTTTTCATGAAATATCAGTTCTGAAGGATCTTTTCTTAGAAGCCTGCTTTGTGTGGTTCCTCTGTTATTCCTCCTGAATATGTATGAATTTATTAACAATCGAGTGTCACTATTCCATTGTCAAAGCCTCACACTGTCAGAATGGATAGGACATTGTCAGAGTGTGCGGGGACACCAAGTTGTCAATTTATTCATAAACTTGGGGCAAAAACTGAGAAGATACATAAAACTGAGCTCTAAGAAAAAATACTCCAGCAATGTTATTTTACAAAGGATACAACTTTTTAATAAACATATCCATACACCTTAAATAGCTGTCAGCTCTCTCTCCCGACTTCCCCATAGGCATACAAGCTCGGTTTGGCTGGGTGCGTGTTTTCAGTGGGGAGAGAGGAGAAAGCCATGTCAGGAAAATCAACATGTCCTCATTAAATTTCATATTTTATAGTCAAAGGAGACAAGAAGGGAGTGATATATTGGTTGTTTTCATACACTCAATTCATATACTGTAAACTCTTCTGTGAATGAGGGCACAACAGCATCCCTCGTCTCTACACTAAAAGCCAAGTGTATGTGCATGAGAAATTGATAAAGAATCCTCTGCCCACGCAGCACAGCTAACCTCAATTCTCCAGCAGATAAATGTGTTTGTTAATAGCATGCACATTTCTATGACTGATTATACATGATGCAAAGCCCCAATGTATGCCATACACTGTCTCATGTCATTCACAGGGCCCTGTGTTAAATAAATAAATATATATATATTGCAGTGATCCACCTCATTTGGCATCCATTGTGTCTATAAGGCTCAGCCTACGCACCAGAGATTCAAATTCAGAACCATTAAAAGAATAGAGACAGCGGGGGAGATATTGAACAAACAATTCTGGCACTTGAAGGAAGGAACTTTTTGTGTCTCGCTAGTGTCTACAAAATGGGGATTTGTAGGTGGATCTGATCTGTAAAATACACCACATTTATTAACCCCAGGAGGACAGAGCGATTTTCTGTTTTTTTTTTTGCTTTTTGACTTCCTGCCTTCCAGGAGCCATAACTTTTTTATTTTTATTTTCCATTCACATAGCCGTATGAGGGCTTGTTTTTTGTGGGGTAAGAAGTACATTCTAATGGCACCATTTAATATTGCATACGATGTAATGGGAAGCTGTTAAAAAAATCCAAATGGGGTGGAATTGGTAAAGAAAATGCAATTCCTCTCCATAGTTTTATGGGTTTTATTTTTACAGTTTTTACTATGTGGTAAAACTGACCTGTTTCCTTCAATTTTGGTGTCAGTACAATTACAATAATACTACAAGTTTATTGTTTTTCTCGTGTTTTATTACTTCAAGAAAATAAATAAAAGCGAAAAAAAAATTTAATATTTGCATCGCCATATTCTGACTCCATAATTTTTTTTTTCTATTTATGTCTATGGAGTTGTGTGAGGGCTAATTTTTTTGCGGGATTATCTGTAGTTTTCAAACATACCTTTTTGGAGTTTATATAGCTTTTCCATCATTTTTTTAGGGGGGGGAGGTGAAGAGATGAAAAACCGGTGAATCGTCCATTTTGATTTTTTTTTCCATTATAGCATTCACTGTACTGGATAAATACATTTATATTTTAATAGTACGGGCGTTTTGGGATGTGGCGGTGCAAAAGATCTTTATTTTTTTATTGTTTATTTTTATTATGGGGAAGGTGGGTGATTTGAATTTTTATACATTTTATATATATATATATATATATATATATATATATATATATATATAGTTTTAAAAACATTTTTACACAGATTTTAACAAGTGATTGTTAGATTGCTCGTCCCATAGTCTGCAATAATTTAATATTGCAGTCTATGGGATTTGCGCTATGTTCTAATGGAGTCCTAGCACCTGCAGGCCTCCATAGGAACTACCGCTGTAGTAGTCTTAAATCTTTCAGAGTGACCGAAGCTATTACAGTAAGTGTACACTATCTATATATTACCTGCCATTAATAAATGTGCCCCACGGTTTACAACTCTTGCATTCTGTCAAATACTATTTCCATGACTTTTTTGGGGGGGTTGGCTACAAGAAGGTGTACATACAGATTGACACCCCAACACCTAAACCCACCTTAGACAGGAGGCCTTGACACTTTTCCCCTCCCCCGCTTCCTTTCTATGATACTTGGGAAAATTCTCCCCACCATTAGTGACTAAAGTTTTATGGTCTATGGAGAGAGGATCTTGGCATATGTTCTCACCACTGCATGTTCTGTCCATGCCGAGGTCAATAACGGAAACCCCCAAAAACAAAACATTATTAGCCTCCGTGGTAATTCACTTCTCATTCTACAGCATGTCACTACATACTAAGGTGATAAATAACCAATTGCATTACTTGGTGTAAGTGTCTATACTAACTGCAGTATTACGAAGAAGAATCTACCATTTCCTTCAGCCGCAGCCCGACTTGTGCTCTAAAGCTGAACGGACAGCGGCACATCTGACCTACTATTTCAGATATAAAGAAGAGGTGGAATACATAAAAACAGGAACACAGAAATCACACTTGTGTAGCGCTCTTGCTTTTTATTCCTGATCTCTCGAAGAACCCTGAAAGACGCCTGGTGCTAATGGACAAGAAACTGTTTCTCAAAGGAGATCACCTTTCTACTAAACAAGCTTATTTAGACAGAGATTTAAGGAGCAGTATATACTGGTTTATTTTACAAGTAGGTCTAAAATTCTGTAATGATCAATTCTATAATGTATTTTTATGATATATTTTTCTGTTACAGAACTCTGAATCCATTGCTTCATTGTGCACTACCATAGTGTTACATGATAAAATTATGGCCATCTGTAGCCATCATTAAGGGATGGTGATGACTTCATGCAGCTTTCCTGTCCAGGTCCTTGTTCTGCCTACTGCCACCACTGTCTGGTTCTGCCCATTGTTCTGCTTGCCGTTACCATTCTCTTCCTGGGACCTCTACTGTTTCTTAAAAGACCAGTGTTCTCCAAAGCATTCCCTTTCTTGCCAATGCCCATGCATCACAGGCTTCTTAAGGACCTTCCTCCAGTGCCTCGGTAAAAAAGTCCTTTTGGTTCCTGACCTTGTCAAATTGTGAGCTGCCTGACCTGACTGTTAACTCTCTCTCTCGTGTTTGACCAAACTCTACCTTCCCTGACTTGTGCCTGTCTAAGATTTCTGGCAATGACTTGGTGCCAGGTACTGGTCTCCTCAGTTCATTCACATGCCAGCCATTGCTAACGAAGATTACTCTGGGGGTAGTGGTCTGAGGATTTTTGTGTGAAAGTTTGGGAGGCTCTGTTCCTGAGTTATGATAATATGTCTTAATATGCAAATTCAGTCTTTGGTGCAATCAAGGCATCACTGTTTCTCTTATAGCACCCAGGCTCCACTCACTTTTGTGGCCAGCCTCTACCTGGTTGCTTTGATTGACAGGACCAGGCAGTGGCAAAGCAGCGAGGGAGGGGCTGGCCACAGAAACGAGTAGAGCTTGTGTGCAATAGGACCAATGGTGATACCTCATTGCACCAAAAGCCTAATTTGCATATTTAGAAAAAGTGCCATAACTCAGGAATGAAGCCTTGGACCAACAAAAGAAAGCTAGAAGCTTGTCCTGGGGACTGCAGGTTACATAACAAGCCTAATAAAAAAAATGACAATCATTTTTGTCGTTTATTTCTTTGCTTAATTTGTGCATACTGTGCTATGCATTCAAATAATGCACAAAGGTTAGATGCAATCCTATGTAAAACCCCAGATAACTCATTATGCTACCTCTACAATGAGGTGCGTCTAATGACATAATCTGATACCTTTGGCTGCTCTTCTATGTACGTTCTTGAACATTACAAGGATCACAAACTTCAAAGTATTTAGGCACAGCTTGTGCATGTAGTGTCAGCCTATGGCTTACTATCTAGGCCAACTTCTTTACGCATGGTGAAGAAAATGTCAACAGTGCCAAGGAATCGCAAAAAGTCAGAATATTAGCATATTCTTCCTCATTCTGTACTGCGCCTCCAACTATTTTATAATTACAATACTGGAGATGCTAAACAATGCTATTCTGACAGGAATACAATATAGTATGCAGTGACATATAACACCATAAGTAAAATATAGTATACAGTGCAATGTAGCACTATGAATACAATAAAGTATACATGATGAATACAATATAGTAAACAATGAAATATAACACTATGAATACAATTCAGTGTACAACACAATGAATACAATAAAGAATACAATACATTCTAACACGAGGAATACAATATAGTATACAATGAAATGTAACACTATGAATAAAATATAGCGATGGAGAAGAACCTATGGCCCAGGTGCCTCTCTGTGGGCACCCACTCCCTGGAAAAAAATCTATGGTGTACCAATATGCCTTAGACTTTTCCTGCCATTCATCAGTGCAGGGCGCACTATAAAAAGCGCAGGCAGCGCACTGAATGTAAACAGTCTATTATAGCTAACTGATAAAGGACATGGAAGATACACTATATTGGACTGTAGTATTCAGGATAAATTGCAGTGTTGGCACTTTCTGATAAATAAGGGGGTTTTGGGTTGCAGTTTGGGCACCCGGTCTGTAAAAGGCTCGCCAACACTAAAATATAGTAAATATAATGAAATATAACACTAAATACAATATAGTAAACAATGAAATGTAACACTATGAGTACAATATAGTATACAATAAAATGTAACATTACGAATATCAGCTCGGTTCTGGGCCGCTGGTTATATCATGTGACCCACACTCTGACTATTTGAATTCTTCTGTGTAGAACACAAGTCAGTCTCTCTAAGCCCATGACAGCTTCAATGTGAGTCTCCTGGGAATGTGTAGAGAGAATGACTTTTGGTACACAAGAGGATCCAGATAGTCATCAGAGCGTGGATTAACTGGTGTAAGTGATGTAACTGGTGACCAGAATAGAGCTGATAATTTGACATTAAAGCCCCAGTAAGAGGATGCACCATCCTGAACTACCTCTACCTGATGTTCTTTACAAAAGAATGCAAACATAAAACTTGTTCCTGGAATGCTTCATTCTGAAACATTCAACGGGATTGTCCCACCACATGAACTGTGGATAGGTGATAAGTATCTGATTGGTGAGGGGCCAACAGCTGGGTCCACCACTGATCATAAGACCAGGGCCCTGGAGTCCCCAGAGTGAATGGAATGAAGAATGTACACGTATTTTGCTGCTCCATTTGACTCTATGGTACTGCAAAATGTTTTTGGTGGTTACAAGCGCAAGCAATATATTTGAATGCACCACAATGGGTAATGCCTGCAGTGAGAAATATTACACAGCAATACAGATGTGTTCTCCGAGTTTTTTCCATTTAAGATGCTGGAATGGGGAGAAATTACTGGTGACTCAAAACCCAAGATAACCAAGTGTTATACATTTCCTGATGAAGGATCGGTGAAAACTCACTTCAAAATTATATTCAGAGGGTACTGGATGCTAAAAGAGTAGCTTTAAAGGGGTTATCCACTCCTTTACTATTGAAAGCCTATCCTCAGTACAGATATCAATATCTGATCAATGGGGAGCCAAAACCTCACACCCCTATTAATCAGCTGTTCTGCAGTAGCTCCGACACTAGAACTACACAGCTCCATCCATTGTGTAGCGGACAATGATGGTTTCTAGAGTGCTGTTCCTATTGAAGTGAATGAGAGCAGCGCTGCAGTTATAACCTCCGTTCACTACGGAGCTGTGTAGTTCCTTCACCAAAGCTACTTTGAAACAGCTGAAAACAGCCAAAAAATAAACTCTATGGAGGAGATTTATCAAACTGGTGTAAGGTAGAACTAGCTTAGTTGCCCATAGCAACCAATCAGATTCCACCTTTCATTTTTCACATCTCTTTTGGAAAATGAAAGGTGGAATCTGATTGGTTGCTATGGGCTACTAAGCCAGTTCCACTTTACACCAGTTGAATAAATCTCCCCCTATGTGCTTGAAAGGAGCTAATGTGCTGCTTCACCCAGAGGGACGTGGTGCTGTGTAGAGGAAATGTTGAAGGAGCCTTGGCACCCTTGTTCTCATAAACGATGAGGATAACTGCTTTCTGACAACCACTAATCAACAGGTGATAATATAATATAGAAGGTAAAAGTGACAATATATTTCAGATATCAAGGTTTATTGGCAATACTGTTCAAGGGAGGCACTAAACCCAGGAGAACATCATAAAACAAAAGACATGAGAACCCCTGGACTACAGTGCGGTCTGGATGTATAATAGTACATTTGAAATAAAATTAATCATTTAGAACTTTTTCAGCTTTACAACCACAATTACTAAATGTCTGTAAGACTATAATTCTCCATATGACACATCCTTGGATCACAAGGGCAGATCTTGTAGAATTCATGAATTGTCCTCTAAGTATGATTTGACTTGTTTCATTGCTATAAGTTATAAAAATTGAGGGGGGACACATACATATCAAGTAACATATTTTTCAGACTGTAAGATGCATCCCCCACCCCAAAATTGGGGGGAAAATAGAAGTGTGGCTTATAGTCCAAATGCTAATGACCACTTCCATTATGGAAGCGTTCATTAGTATGCAGGAGGCAGGTAGTGGTGAGGGAAGCGCTGCACTGGCTGTACTCACTCTCCCTCCAGGACCCACTCTCCCCCTACTTCGGGACCCACTCTGCACTGTCTCCTGAATGCGTACAGCAGCAGAACGTAGGGCATGTAGGCGCACACTATGACCTGACGCTACATCAGGTCACAGTGCAGCGTGGGTCAGAAGAAGTGGTGCGGTGCAGGGAGGTTTGGACAAGCAGAGTGGCAGTGCCATCTGGGGAAATCAACGTAAGTTTATTATAATTATCTTTTTTAATGTCTGATCGGAGGTCTGATGAGGGTCTGGTCTGATGGGGGTCTGATGTGAGGTCTGATCGGGGCTCATCTGAGGCTAAAAGGAGTCTGATGGAGGTCTGAGACTGATGGAGGTTGGGGGGATTTGATGAGGGTCTGATCTGCGGCTGATGGGAGTCTGATCTGAGGCTGACGGAGAGTGGGGGAGTCGGATGGGGGGCCGATCTGAGGCTGATGGATGTTGGGGGATCTGATCTAAGGCTGATGGGGATTTGATCTGAGGCTGATGGAGCTCAGGGGTCTCAGGAGGGTCGGATCTGAGGTCTGATGGAGACTAGAGTTCTGATTTGGGGTCTGATCTGAGGTCTCATGAAGAATGTTTTTTTTTCTTATCTTCCTCCTCTAAATCCTAGGTGCATCTTAAAGTCCGAAAAATATGGTATATCACACACGTATGCTGTGTATAGTATTTGCAATATAATAATACTTAAATAAAGAAACTTTGCTATATATTGGAATATACTTACATTTGTACTTGTCTTCTAATAAACCCTTAGACAGGGATATAAGACCAATTTTCAGAGACTGCACTCGGATTTTCCCAGTCCGACCTCTGTGAACAATACAATATCAATCTATAAGTTTCATTCACGACTTGAACTGTTTCATAACTTTTTTGTTATAAATGAGCTCTTAAAGGGTTGTCCCTACACTTAATCATGATCACAGTAACAGGGGTCCTGTGCCCCCTCCATATGAATGTGGGTTGCTTATGCATGTACTCTACAGCTCCATCTCTATGGGAATGCAAGAGATAGCCAGCAAGCTTGCTGAGTGGATAGGTTTTCCTTTTGTGATTCTATTGCTTTGCTAAGCACTTAAAAAGGGTTCTCCAGGTCTGTACCTAAAAAGTCTCATTCAGATGTAGTGATGACACTTTGAACACTACTTACCCGTTTGTCACTCCACCGATTCTGCGATTCCAGTTGGGATCACATGACCACTCAAATGGCTACAGGCTTTTCCTCTGAAGCTGTAACCAGATGTGCTCATCTCTTCAGCTTTATAATGTAGATTTCACTGAAAAGGCAGAAAGAAGAGCACATCTAGTTGCAACATCAGAGGAGCCCGTTGCCATTTAGGGGGTTCATGTGATCCTAGGCAGGATCGTGGGATCAGTGGAAGGGTAAGTACTGCTCAAAGTGTCTTCTACTCTACACAGTTTACTGAAAGAGGGTTTTAGGTACAGACCCAGAGAACCACTTTAAGTACTGTAAGTCAAATCCATCGGATGTATCTCTATTCAGTGCATGAAGTCTCACAGACCCACTGAGAAATGAACTTCATAATCTCCCCTTCTGTATTTCTCTAGATTAATTTTTCTGGGGAAAAGAAAGTTTCAGAACATTTATAAAGAGCCTAAAGACAAATGAAGAAGATGCCACTTTCTGACAATAAGATATAATACACAGTTTAATATAAATGTATACCTGATGTATTCACGCAAATCTGGAATAATTGGTACACTTTATGGAGTATGCTGTTTTCATATCTATTGTGTGAAGTGATGACTTTCACAATGTGCAGACTGTATGTACTAAAAATATGGAGGCAGAAACTCTTGACATAGTCCTAAAAGTATTTACACTATAAACTAGCAACCGAGCGATGTGCATTTAACATAATACACTTTTCAAATTATGTAGATCCCACCTTCTGTAATAACTCTTAAAACTGCAAGTGGAAGTGATTAAAATCCATCCACAGGATTGCTGACATGGCGTTAAACTGGAAAGTGTTCCTGTGGATGTCCTGCAGAATTGTAAATGAAGCTCTAGGTTATAAAATCTGTAAGGAATGTATCAGATCACTGTTACACAGGGAGATTCCATGCCCAGAAATAACGATCTAGGTGTCTGCACCAGTGATGCCTTCACCTGCTGAATAAGATTTACTCAATCTGGGTGATCGGTGGCACCTTTACACAGGTCAATTATAGGGAACAAGCGTTCCTAGCAACACTCCTTCCCAAATCATTCCTCTGTTTGTCAACCCATGTAAAGCTGTGGTGCATGATACAAGGAATCACTTTTTGGTGTTATGTACAACCCCCAAGGAACTGGATTAGATGGGATAGCTGTTTAGCCAACAACTAGTTATACTGTACTGCCAGCCTTCTTCATGTGAGCATCTGGTCAGGGGAAGGCTACTGTTGAACTGGTGTGAAGAAGCTAACACAGAGGCTTGAACACAGAGTTCAGTGTCAGTCTGACGCACATAAAAACAGCTGTTACTTAAAGAGGTATTCTACCTGCAGTTATTGTCAGATTTATCACAGAGACATTAGATCCCAAAAATGAATGGGCTACAACAGCACAGGTGACAATTGTGGTCCTAGCTCACAGTTCTCAAGCATGTTCCTCTTCTGAAACGTCAGATGAAAAATTTGGACAAATTCCTCCTTTTTCAACTCATGTTAGAAAGGATCATGGCATGAAAAAATAGAAAATAGAAGCTTCCAAATCAAACTGTCCCATTTCCCACCAGGGAAATTAATTTTTTTTATTAAGTTTTTTATTTTTTGACATTTTGAAAGGAGAATACAATGAACTGACACTTTAAAAGTATTTTACTAACGTTTCCTATTGCATGCCTAATAATGTAAAGTTCTGATATGAGAGCAAAGAAAGGGAACACCAGAGCTGTGTTATCACAGTAGGTCTTTAATGCATTAATATTTCAGAGCCAGAATATCTCCAGTAGAAACCATACCATCGCACAGTGTGACAGCGCACTACACAGCGAAGGGCAAAGAGTGGCGGACTCAGTGTATCTTTTGGATAATATTACTCATTAATTCTGCCGCTCTTCGGCTTTCTCTTGCTCAATCACGCTGTTTTCAAGAAGTTCACAGAAGCAGAAACATTTCAGTATCAGCCAATGCTGCTTAGAAAAGGGACGAGGAGCCCTGTTCAGGTCTTTTGGTGACGCCAGCGCCAGGCTGATAAAAATGGGCCTGCTACGTGCTAGGTAAGGTAATGTACTACAAGTTTAGAAATAAGCAGTCCTAATATCTTCAGGGAAAACACTTGTCGAATATTAATAAGTACAGGCTTTTGGAATTCGGAAAATTAAGGAAAGGATGAAAAGAGAACAAATGTTCTGCTGCTCTATATAACCTTAAAGGGGTATTCTCATCTTGGACAATGGGGGCATATCGCTAGGATATGCCCCCATTGTCCTATAGGTGCGGGTCCCGCCGCTGGGACCCGCACCTATATCGAGAACGGGGCCCCCGAAGTGAAGAAGTGCGCACCGCGCAAGTGCGGCCCGCTCTCCATTCACTTCTATGGGGCCGCCACAAATAGCCGAGCGCTGGCTCGGCTATCTCCGTCGGCTCTATAGAAATGAACGGGAGCACACTGCGCATGCACGGCCACCGCTCCCATTCATTTCTATGGAGCCGACGGAGATAGCCGAGCCAGCACTCGGCTATTTCCGGCGGCCCCATAGAAGTGAATGGAGAGCGGGCCGCACTTGCGCGGTGCGCACTTCTTCACTTCGGGGGCCCCGTTCTCGATATAGGTGCGGGTCCCAGCGGCGGGACCCGCACCTATAGGACAATGGGGGCATATCCTAGCGATATGCCCCCATTGTCCAAGATGAGAATACCCCTTTAAGGGGACTGAAGTAATTCAGATAATGTACAGGATATGAAAGACCGATTCTGGTTGAAAAGAAGAACAAAGAAAATCTTGATTTATTAGCACATATGGATAAACTCTTATCCAGAGAGGTGAAACCCAAGGAACATAAACTTTTTGGATATTAATGACCTAGTCCTCCTGAATGTACCAACAAGCAGAACTGGCCATTAAATAAGCTATATAGTAAAGACCGGCATAATACTTAAAGAAGAACTCCCGCAAACATTTTTATTCTCTGACCTGTTAGAAAGATGCATGATATAATATGTAGTGAATGCAATCTTCTTATCAGAGACTGTAATTGAGAGTTATCACCTCTCTTCTAATTGTAGCTGGGTCAAGTGACCAACTCCCTGACCGCCAGCTGACCCAGGACAGGAAGCCAGTTACTGCTCTATTCATTCCTATGAGACTGAAAGTGAGGCTCCCATAGGAATGCATAGAAAATTAGACTTCCTGTCCACACATAAGATGATGTGTGAGTTGGTGGGTCTGATTGCTGGTCACATGACACAGATGAGAAACATCAGGGAGATATAACTTAAAAATACAGCCACTAGTAAGAAAATGACATTCACTACAGATTATATCATGTACATTTCTAGAGGACATGGAATAAAATTTTTGCGGGAGTTCTTCTTTAACTGGCACTTGACTTGTAGTGTAGGACTGCCTCATATCCAGTGCAGAACTGTATCAGATCAAATAGACTCTTAAGAAAATCTCAGTTTAAAAAAAAAAAACACACATTAACTGGGGAAAAGATCAGAATACTTACATGGTGACCTCCTTTTCATCTTTTGTCACCCTAGATGGCCACATCGTTTCTCAGACTACCTGATGAACATTGTGCATTTGGTAGCCAAAGATGGTTCCTGCTGCCCTTGGATTGACCAAAAACGTCTTAGGTGAACAGTGCTGGCCAATCCAAGAGCAAGGCTGGGCAAGTAGGAATAGTCTTGGGCTACCAAACGTAGTCTGAGAAGCGGTGCGGTCATCCTAGAGAACAAAAAATGAGTTTGGGAATTAGTAGATCTGCCACTAAAATGATAAAAAAAGTAGGTCACCATGTAAGTGTTCTGTTCATTCCCCATTTAATGTGATTTTTTGTTCTCGAACCTGATGGTCACTTTAACCTGCAGTGTGGCACAGTATCATACCCAGCGGTACCTTGCTTTGACAGTACGCCCAGTAGATACTCGACTTAACATTTGGACTGCATTATACCCAATGGATACTTGACTTGTCATGAAGGTATGGGTAATTGAATTGTAGTGTTATAGCATTATACCCAATGGGTACTGGACTTGCAGTGCAGAGCTACATCATATTCAGTATACCAATACAAAAAAGAAACATACGGGGGTATATATAATATCAGATTTTATTATCAATTCTTATAAAAGGTAGAATACTACACGTTCAACATACAAAATTAAAACAATAGTATGTAGATAGACATAGGGCTCATGGTCATATGGAAGTAAAAGGATCAGTAAATATCCTGTGATCCCAGATTCGTACTCTGCATCGTAAGGTTTCAATAATTGTACAGTATCAGTCTTATGTAGTACAAGAAAACACCCAGAAGAGGTCAGAAACAATCACATTATATACATAATTGTATTGAATGGGTCAGCAGGAAGTTACATTATCATACCTTAACCATCAGCCCACACCCCAATGCATTGAAAGACAACACAAAGCAAATGCGGTACAGAGCAGAGTGCAATCACCAATGGGAGCATCCGAGTCCTACAAGAAGGGCACAAAGCTCAGGTTCTCATTTAGTCCCTGAGGGACCATGGTATTTAAGGTCACAATCCAACGTGCTTCTTTTTGAGCCAACAGTTGTTTCCAATTTCCCCCTCTTATATTTATCATTATTTTATCTATGCCCCTTACCTTCAACAATGATCCATTTGAATCGTGGTACAGTTTGAAGTGTCTGGGTATTGTTTTCAAAATAGCGGGGTCCTCCTCTTCCCTCGACGCTTTCAATTCCAAGGACTGCTCTGTACCGCATTTGCTTTGTGTTGTCTTTCAATGCATTGGGGTGTGGGCTGATGGTTAAGGTATGATAATGTAACTTCCTGCTGACTCATTCAATACAATTATGTATATAATGTGATTGTTTCTGACCTCTTCTGGGTGTTTTCTTGTACTACATAAGACTGATACTGTACAATTATTGAAACCTTACGATGCAGAGTGCGAATCTGGGATCACAGGATATTTACTAATCCTTTTACTTCTATATGACCGTGAGCCCTATGTCTATCTACATACCTGATGTATAGTTGCATAACCACCATGAGATATATTGTTTTAATTTTGTATGTTGAACGTGTAGTATTCTACCTTTTATAAGAATTTATAATAAAATCTGATATTATATATACCCCAGTGTGTTTCTTTTTTGTATTGGTATTTTCAATTTGAGCTGTTCACGGGGTAACATTTGAAATCATAGCTCATTTGATTTATATGGATCATATTCAGTATGTACTTGTCTTGTACTGTAGAACTGGATTATACCCAACAGGCACTTAAATTGCAGTGTGGCACTGTATCATACCTAGACGGAACATAGCTTATGGCAGAGGACTGCATCATACAGATATCTGACTCGCTGTACAGACTAATATCCAATGGGTACTTGACTTGTAGTGCAGACATGTATACTTGATTTGTAGTGCTGTGGCATCATACTTAATGGGTGATAGACTTTCAGTGCAAGACTACATGATACTACATGCAAGGCTGAATAATACCCAAAAGGATACTTCTTTTGAAGTGCAAGTCTTGGCAGGGAAATTACAAAACTAATGGTCATTTAAAGTTCAAAGTATATGGACTTCTTGTAGAAAATGAGTTTCAATAAGCAAAAGGAGACTTTGTGACAACTGCATACATGGGAGACCACCAGTGACTTCTCATATACCGTCCATTTATGATGATATACACTCACCGGCCACTTTATTAGGTACACCTGTCCAACTGCTCGTTAACACTTAATTTCTAATCAGCCAATCACATGGCAGCAACTCAGTGCATTTAGGCATGTAGACATGGTCAAGACAATCTCCTGCAGTTCAAACCGAGCATCAGTATGGGGAAGAAAGGTGATTTGAGTGCCTTTGAACGTGGCATGGTTGTTGGTGCCAGAAGGGCTGGTCTGAGCATTTCAGAAACTGCTGATCTACTGGGATTTTCACGCACAACCATCTCTAGGGTTTACAGAGAATGGTCCGAAAAAGAAAAAACATCCAGTGAGCGGCAGTTCTGTGGGCGGAAATGCCTTGTTGATGCCAGAGGTCAGAGGAGAATGCGCAGACTGGTTCGAGCTGATAGAAAGGCAACAGTGACTCAAATTGCCACCCGTTACAACCAAGGTAGGCAGAAGAGCATCTCTGAACGCACAGTACGTCGAACTTTGAGGCAGATGGGCTACAGCAGCATCTTTGGGATGTGGTGGAACGGGAGATTCGCATCATGGATGTGCAGCCGACAAATCTGCGGCAACTGTGTGATGCCATCATGTCAATATGGACCAAAATCTCTGAGGAATGCTTCCAGCACCTTGTTGAATCTATGCCACGAAGAATTGAGGCAGTTCTGAAGGCAAAAGGGGGTCCAACCCGTTACTAGCATGGTGTACCTAATAAAGTGGCCGGTGAGTGTAGTCTGAATAGGGTTTGTATAAGCATATGGACATTCAATTGGTACCACACGTTTTCTAAGCACTACAAGCGTAAATATAAACTGGTTTAATTTGAAGTTACCCTATGCAAACAGGCTAAAATCAATTAAATTATCTAATTCTATGTATCGAATACACAGTAAATTTCCTTTCTTTAAGAAAGATGGGGAGCGTAATTAGGACTAATATAATGTTGCATGATATGACAGAGAGAGATGAAGCTGATTTTTTTCAACAGCAGAGTAAAAAGAAAGTGGCCCAATGGACTCTAATACTACTCGCGAGGTGTCCTCTGTGTTGCACACTATGGTTAGGATACAATGACCAGTGTTGTAAACAAAGGTTTATTCCTTGTTTCTAAAATATATGTGGCCTTTGCTTCTGATTTACTAAGGCTACCGCTGTGAACTATTGTACAGGGCAGCAAGTGAAGAGAGGATTATGCAAGAGCCGCTGTACTCCCAGCAGCAGCCGGATTTCTGACTTCCCTGACTATCAGCAGGAAATACCGTTCCTGGAGAAACATCTGGTTTGCTTTTATAGGATTAAATGAGACAACTCTAACTTTAGTTTTTCTCGTTTCCATCAAGTGTAACTTTTACAGACTTCAACTGAGAAGTTAAAATTAGAGCTAAAGTAAAAGGCAGGTTCAGTTCTTGATATTGTAAAGGCATCATGCTGTAATCACTACAATCTTCATTCAACACTGACACTCACAATGACTGTATCTATGGGAACATAAAAAACATATTCATCACGCCTTAGATTACATACATAAGGACGTACACCATAGTATAAAATTATTAAAGGGAACCTGTTACCATAGAAATGCAGTGTAATTTGCCAAGAGCATGTTATAGCGCTGAAGGAGCTGAGCAGATTGATATATAGTTTTGGAGGAAAATATTTAGTATAACCTGTATATCATTCATTTAAAGGAACTTTTTGAGATTTTTGAACTGATGACCTATCCTCTGGATAAGTCATCAGTATCTGATCGGTGGGGGTCTGATCCCCTAGACCCCTGTTGACAGAGTTCAGGCTATGCTTTTTCCAGAAGAGTAAAAATACTCCTCTAACCATTTTTGAGGAGTATTTTTACCCGAGGAGGAGTATGAAAGTTGCGGTCATTCAAATACATAATATATTGGCCTGCACATCTGCGTTGGAGGCTGCGTTTGGAGCCTCTGTTGCAGCTTCTGTCAAAAGACCAGACAAAAAAGCCTTGTATGCAGGAGGTTTTTGTCTGGTAAAAATACAGGCTCGTGAATGTAAACTGAACGTAAACTGTCATACATTTAATTTACACAAAAAAAAACAAATATATGTTAACAAACGTCTCAGACAGACGCCATACTGTGCCATCCGTCACCACAGAATTCCATTGTAAAAAATAAAGTATATGTTTTTTCTGCTGAACTTTGCAGGATGGAAAAACGAGGTACACTACGCTTTCCCATCCTGCAGAGTCCTGCAAACAAAGGACACTTTTTTTTACAATGGAACTCCATGGTGACTCCACAGTGTGGTAGCTGTCACTGTATCGCATCAGTATGGCGTCCGTTAATGTATATGGTTTTTGTGTGCGTTGAACCTATGACAAAACCCACCCTTATCTGCCTAATTCAGCGCTTCCGTTATTTTTGTTGCTCTGCTCATCTAACGCAGCAGAAAAACAGAAATAAATAGCGCTGGAGTGACCGCGCCCTAAGAGATGGGGATTTATGTGGTGGAACCATAACTAGTCTAAATAACAGCAGACAATTATAGCGAAGTGATAAATTCCAGTCCAATATAGTGGAATTAACCCTGTACTTTATTACTTGGCTATAATATCTTGCCTGCATTGCTATACACTGCACTACATACATCAGTGTGAGATGTGTATGGTGCATGTGGTGCAGTGTTTGATAATCACACACTGCATTAGACACTGCTGTCACCTTGATGTCCAGGGCTGCTTTTCGCCTCTGAGGAGTCCTCTTCTGCTCCTCTGCGGCGCCGCCATGCGTCCTGAGGTCCTTCCACAGCGCGCCCCTCTCTAGTTATTCAGGTATCCCCCAGGAGCTGGCCCCTCTTCTTTTCAACTCCCGCCGGCTTACACTGCTGCAGGGCTCCGTATTCGCTCCGGCAGGCCCAAACCAACCAATAGCAAAGCTCCTTAATGTAAGGAGCTTTGCTATTGGCTATTTCAAACACAGGCAGCATCGCTGCGCTGCCTGTGCCGTTCACAGCGCTCACTGCTCACTGTGGTGGTACACCTTAGACTTTTTCCAAGGATTAAAACAGCCTGAACAAGCGTCTATGACGCTTGTACAGGCGTTATTGCAACCTCTGCCTGTCGATCAGCTGTTTGGGAAGGCCTTTTCTCAACTTTTCCTAGGCTATGTAATGTCATGTTCATCGGTCGCATGACTTAGACGCAGCTCAGCCCCACTGAAGTGAATGCGGCTGAGCTGCGACACCAAGTAGAGCCAACTTAAAATGGACAGCGCAGTGCTTATAAGCTGTGAAAAGGCTGAGGAGCTACTGCAAGCACCGATGCATTCTCAAACAGCTGATCAACAGAGGTTCCAGGTGTGGGACCCCCAACGATCAGATAATTTATCCAGAGGATAGGTCATCAGTTGAAAATTTCATAAAACCCTTTTAAATTTCTGCTCATTCTTGGCTTCGAAGTCAAGGAGGTGGTCCTATCAGTGATTGACAGCTATCAATGTATACACAGTCATACAGGGAAGGCTGTCAATCACTGACAGGACCTTGACTTCAAAGAAAGAGCAAGTATTTAAATGAATGATATACAGGTTATACTGAATATTTTATTGCAAAACTATATAGCAATCTCTGATCTCCTTCTGAGGCATACCAGCCTGTAGGGGAGGAATGAGGAGGAGGCCAGCCTGTAGAGGAGGCATGAGGAGGAGGAGAGGATAGGAGTGGCATCTGTGGCAAAGCAGGGGGTCATAGTCCTCATGATAGTTAACCCTGATCCGGCACTTCCCCAGGCCACATGTGCAGAGAGTGGAGGGGTACAATCTTTCTTCCCCTCAGGCACAGTCTAGACTAGATCTTCCCCTAGGCACATCTAGATCTTGTGTCAAAAGCAATATTAACCAAACCACATGCAGCCACACGTGTCCATTACCTTTACTTTATCCAAGCACTTTTAATTGGTCCTCAACCTGTTGCAAAAAAGTCTGTTCTGTTCTCCCTTGCTTCTTAGCATAGTTGCTTTCCTGGCAGCTTGAAATCACACAGGAATAGTGTCTCCCTGGACAAATTCTGCTTCAGCTACACACAGGCTTCTGTTCTAGTTTACTTGTTAGCCGCACACATCAAACACGTCCTCTCTTTTTGCTTGCTTACCAGGAACTCTCTCACACGTCTTTACTCTTTGCCTTATCGCCAACAACACACTAGCCAGGGGAAAGTGGGGCCATCCCACCACCCGGCAACCTTCACTAAGGAATGCTAGTTAACTAATTCCTTCTCCTATACAGCCTTTTGAGATATATAGTGCATAGATAGGCCACTTTAGCTATGGATATCAATGGAATTGCACATTCCCTGTACATTAAGCCTTGTAACAGTGAAGAATAGTGCATTAGAACATTAACCCTTTAGTAATGAACCATATTACAGTATGGTTTTAACCCGGTTTTGCAGCGAACCACCGTGCACCTGCACTACTCCTCTAAAAAATGCTGCCTGCAGATTACACTGCATGGTGACAGGTTCCCTTTAAGGGTTTTATGCCTATATTAAAATAATGGATGGATATGCCATCGATGTTAGATCTAGAATGGGACCACCAAAGGGAACAGAGTGCACCACCCTCAGTTCACTGCTATGAAAAGCCAGCACTTGGCTATTTTCAGAACTCCAATAGCAGTGAATGGAGGGTGGCAACACTTGCACACCCATTCTCTGTTCACTTTGGGGGTCCTGTTCTGGAGGGAGGATCAGGTCCCAGCTATGAGACGCACTGCACCTGGGAACACCCCTTTAAGAAAGCACTGTCCTACTTTTGTCGAGAAGTCGGAAAATTGGTCTATTAGGGTGAATGCACACGATCAGGATTACGTGCGGATTTTACGTGCGGATTTGCGTGCAGAAAATCCGGTCCGTAGGTAATGTACATTATATTCTATGACAATTTGAAATTCTCAATGCACACGATGCAGATTTTTTTAGTGCGGATTTTGACCTGCGGTGCGGATTTTACAATCCGCAGCATGTCAATTTATTTTATTTTTCCTGTCAGGATTTCATGAGGATTTTCTCCATTCACTTGAAAAACAAATCTGCACGCAAATCCGCATGCAAATCCGCACACAAATCCGTACCAATTGGTGCGGATTTACCGCACAAATTTCACTGAGAACACCTGCGGATTTCAGTGCGGATTATCCGCAGATAATGATCAATGCTGCTGGAGAAATCTGAACTTTTCGATCACTGCTGCCAATTAATTCCACCAAGCATTTGGATACCTATTGATCTGTCATTGGAAGCATATTCTAGTGTCGTGCCATTAATGCCTGTCATGAGACAACCCTTTTAATGAAGTATATGCTACTAAGGTTTTGTTTTCAAAAAGTAGAATGCACAATTTTCAGCTTCTAAAATTTCACATTTCCGTGTTGGATTGTCAGACTTTCTGGGTTTTTAACAATCGGATTAAATACATGTAAAGTGATAATAAATTCAAATGGCAGCCAATGCCATTCAATGCGAATGTTAAAATGAATATATTTTTTTATTACAGAAAGTGTAATAATAGCTAGAATTCATTGTTCATCCTGGAATCTGATCGCCTGTCATGACTTGCTTACTCATTTTCAGCTCCAGCAGGATTGAGCAGTCCAAAATGTGGCTGCTATCTTGACAGCACTCACAAAACTGCTGCTTTCAGGGTCTTAACAATAAAAACTTCTTTTCTGGCGATCGTCTGGTATTAGTGAGCTAGACCGCAGCCTGTCAACATCTTCGCTTTGAAAAGCTGGTAATTAAATTCCAGGCTAACAGCATGAACCGAGCAGATGCTTCTCAAATGCTGTTTAATTATATGAACTTGTCTATATGGTTAACATGTAAGTTATAAACAGAGTTAGTGTCAAACTCCAAGAAGCATCCACTATACCAGAGCCAATTAAAAAACATCTAAACAAAAAAAAAAGTGGAGTTCAAAGTATGAAGCTCAGAATAAAAGCAAATTAACCTGAAAAATGGGAACATTTTGTATGAATTTGATTATATGGTTCCATGCCAGCAATTACAGGATAAATGGTCAGGGATAATAATTTTGAATACACAGAACATTCAAAAATGTCAACTTCAGTGGACACTTCTTGTTACTAAAGGCCTCCATACACATTAGAGTATTGTCTGCAAAGCCCACCATTTTCATGGAGGCTGAATGATGGTCTAATGTGTTTGGCTCCAAGTCTTGGTTGCCCATCTGGCATCCTCATAAGCAGGAAAAAATATGTGTCCTCTGACTGCACAACTCAAGCAACTTTAAGATCGGCCCTAATAAACTGACCCACGAATAGTCTAATCTCATAAAGTCTTGGTTTAGTATTATCTGTAGCTTTTTATACATAAGAACTATAGACTGGTCTACAGTGGCAAACAAACCAAACAAACCAAAGGGTTTTCAGGGAATTCAATATTGATAGCCTTTCCTCAGGACTGGTCAACAATATTTGATTGGTGGAGGTTTGATTCCTGGGACCCCCACCAATCAGCTATTTGAAGAGGCTGCAGCTCTCTTCCTAGGCCGGTAACGTCATGTTCATTGATCACATGGCCTATTTGCAGCTCAGTCACATTCAAGTAAATTGCGATACCACTGCAATACCACGCACAGCCACTATACAATGTGCTTGCTATGCTGTAAGAAAGCTACAGAGCTCACCAGACCGCTGCGGCCTCTTTAAAAAGCTGATCAGCTGGGGACCTCCACCGATCATATACTGATGACCTAACCTGAGGATAGGCCATTATTATTGAACTCTTGGAAAAACCCTGTTAATCCGGCCAGAGACAGACATTTTATTTCAAATATGATATGTCTCCACCACTTATATTAATTTTATTAAAGGGGTTTCCCATCACATTGGGGACAAAGTTTTATGCGAATCGACTTTGCTCATCCCTAATTAGAGCCATTCGCATATGTCCCTAATGTGTCACATACATACTCAGATTGAGAGTCCCATTGGGTACAGCTTGATGTTGATGTCTGTAAAGCGTTGCGGAATATAGCAGCGCAATATAAGTGCATAATATCAAATATATACACACTAAGGCTGGTTTCATCGGAATCCAAATGACTTATTATGAGTATGTTTTCCCAGTGTGGTGTAAAACCCATGCAGACGAACTCCATGTCTTAGCAGGAATAAAGCCCAGGACACTAGTGCTGTAAGGCAACAATGCTAACTGCTGAACTGCCATTTTGAATGTATATAAACATATACAGATATTTTTCATATAGGATCTGAATCATTTTGCACTATACTAATCACCATGGTTGGAATGTACAAAGTCTAGTGTCTACAGTAAGTACTATACACTGCAAGATTACAAGCGCACTGGACAGATTATCTGTATTGTGATTTTAAAGTCATGTATTCTAGAAAAGCTTGCTGCTGGCTCCTTTAAGAGAGCTCTTCGCTGAGCAGATTATATGTACATCATAAAATGCTTCATATATGCAGAAAACAATACAGCATGGATAGAAGACTGTTTGTACCACATGGCAATTCCACTCCAATTCCAATTTTTATTAAGCGAGGTCACTTATTGTCTCCTTGGTTAGGGAAGCTTAATGGCATTTAAATTAAATTATACAATAGCTACCATTATGACTGTATAGCAACATTTATCAACTGGTTTCCAAGCAGTGCCCAAGTTCACAATGAATTGTAAAGAAACTGATAAAGCAGTAACTTACGTGTCATATACATTAAGCAGCCAGTTCAGACACATGTCAACACAGAGAGGCACATTAACCAGGTCCTTGTTTTTCTCTTCAAGTCCATCATAGATGGTGGTGAGGATGCTGATGATTTCAGGAACAGACAGTAGTTGTTGGTTTTGATTCAGTTCATGCTGTTTGAAAACGCTGTGAGTGGTGCTCAGTTCCAGAAGATCCACTGGAATCCAAAAATATATATAGATAAATATTGTGGATGTGGATAAAAATCAGATGTGTTCATAAATAGGAAGTACATGGTTATAAATGAAACCTGGTAACACAGCTAAGGATTCTACATATCACATTTCGACTTTACATTACATTACCCATAGGTCAATTTTTTAATTGCAGAGACTAACCGTATAAAAAAGGCAACAGGATACTCTTTCCTATAGGTTTGAAAAAAAAGGTATACTGCGGTAGAAGTCAATCTTTTGGAATCTATCAGGTTCATAGGAGGTTTATGGATCCTTGTGCCTGAATAGTGTGGAACACATGGAAGGAGGGGGAATGTAGCTGCAGTTTTTCTCAATCTCTATGCCTTTGCCTGATTTTTAATTTCCTCACTTAGTCTAGAAGGACTGATGTCACTCCACCCAGTGCTGAAATCTCATCACTATTTGGCAAATATATGCGTATATATTATGAGACCAGAAATAAAAGATACCGAAAATGAAAAAGAACACCTGGAAAGCATAATGTGATTGAGCTGAGAGCTTGAGAACATTGGGGGAATTTCATCAAAACTGGTGTCAAGTAGAACTGGCTTAGCAGCCAATCAGATAACACCTTTCATTCTCCAAAGGAGCTATGAAAAATGAAAGGTGAAATCTGATTGGTTGATATGGGCAAGTAAACTAGTTTTTCCTTGACACCAGTTTTGATAAATCTCCCCCATTGTGTGGTACAGGCAGTGTGTGGGCAAATGTTATCTTGGATAGCATCGTCTCCTGAGTCAAAATAGGCAGTAGGATTGGTTCCACGATGTCCTGGACATACCAAAAGCTGGTTAATGTTCCCTCCATGAATACCAGTGGAAACTGCCCTTGTGGCTAATGGCGTACCACACCATAACACCTGGTATTGATGCTGTGTTTTTTCTTACTATGAATGATAGCAGTAAGTGCTTTACAGCCCTCCTGCGAACTCTGCTGCGGCCATCTTTAGTACCAAGACAGAACCTGCATTTATCACTGAACACTACTGTTTGCCATTGATGGGCGCATCAGAGTCGACATTGAAAGAACTTGGAATGACATATCACAGGAGGATATACCATACCTGAGTGGCAGCCTGTGTCACAGCAAGGGGAGATGCCACGCAGTATTAATGTGACCCTGCCTCAACATGTACCCTCCTGCAGAACCCAAAAGAAAGGGTGCACCACCTTGGCCCTATGATTATTGGCCAAGCTCCACTAGCAGTTTATATGTTTTCAATCTCAGCTCAATCGCATTAAAGGGGTTGTCTCATTTCAGCAAATTGCATTTATCATGTAGATAAAATTAGTACAAGGCACTAACTAATGTATTGTGATTGCCCATATTGTCTACTTTGCTTGCTCAATTTATCTTTCCATCACATTATAAACTGATCATTTCCAAAACACTATAGGAAACAGCGCCACCTCTCAGGTAGCCGGGACAGCGGGAGTTTACATAGGCTAGTGCTTTTTCCTATAGTGTGCAAGCACGGCCACCTCTGATGGATTGCATGGTGGTCATAACTCCTGGATATGAGCAGTGTATAATGTGATGGAAAAATGAATCCAGACAGCAAAGGAGGCAATATGAACAATCACAATACATTAGTAAGTGTGTTGTATTAACTTTCTCTACATGATAAATGCAATTTGCTGAAGACAGATAACTCTTTTAAGTTTTCCAGGTGTTCTTTTTTCTTTTTCTGGTAGTTTAGCTGCAATTTCAGCAGCAGTGCCGAGCAAATGGTGCAGCTGTATTGAGCCTTCCAGTGGCACAAGTATTCCATCCGCTGGGCATCTCATACACAGTTATAACCCATCCTTCTCACTCTGGAGGCATTTGTGAGGGGGCATTTGATACACACCAAAAAGGAAAAAAAACATACAATGGCAAAAACTTGTGTGGCAGGCTGCGAAGGCCAATCAAAGCAAACTGACTGCTTCAAACTCTTTATACGTGAAACACTTCCAGTTCTGTTTTTGCCTTGAGGATACAAAAAAAAATGGGGCCAATAAAACTGACCCACACTTTACCCCAGTAAAGTGATTACTTGGCATAGTTTGGATTATAGATGACTAGACTATTTTCCATTCCATTGGTCATCACTAATTAACACGATGAAAAGTCAATGACAATTAACTATAAGACTGTCCGACATTTATGAGCTGTGTAGATCATATATCACGAACATCAGGAGTCATCTTCTAAAGTTCATACTACGAAGCACAAAACAAATGTCTTACAAGCATTATTAATGGTATGGACAAGGGTGTTTAAGGCAATCCTATACATAATGTCAAGAGTTTTTAGGAAAATTCAGATCAATAGAACTCAGAAGCACTCTTTTGGCACACTGTCACAGCAGCGTGTAAGTGTCTGGAACTTCAACTAGGAGCCTTGGCTTGATGTCAATACTAAATTAAACTTACAAATGTCACCGTATTATGGTAATGGAGTTTGGCAGGTCTATGAAACACCATAAATCAATTCAAGAATAAAAGGCAAGTGTCTTGAGGAGGGCAAGAGCCTGGACTTGACAGAGGGTCATTTGCTCACTTTGAACATAGAAAACCACTTAATGATTCTGATGGTGACTCGAGCAAAGTTACTTGTCTTCTGTGGCACAACTGCCTTGAAATTTTTAGAATGGCTGACATCATAAAAATAAATGCATTTCAAATACATACATTATACTACGTCTCAAAGAATACATCCCCCAATCTCAAAATAGCTGAAAATGTGAGATAAATTCTGAATTCATGAATAGGCCAGCATTGGATTTCCACCACTAGAGCCTTTTCCTAAACTGTGTTTCATCACCTATCAGCATCTTTTATTCTCTGTTGTTATGCAGTTTTCATTGTTGCTTTAGAGAGATCATACCAATCACGTCAAGTCGCACCATCATTTATACAATGTGGATCACTTGAGTTAGCAAATGAGCTGTACTGGATTTCCACTTTTCAGCAATGGCCACTCTTGTGGAAAGAACAATATGACTAATGACCACTGAAGAACCCATGGGAAGAAGGCTTGCATTCCGGAAACAAAGAGTCATTGCCAGGTCTGGGATAATTAAATGATGCGTGACACTATGAATAAGTGAAAAAACTAAAGCCAAAAAGGTCTAATAACTGGGCAAGTCCACCACATCTGGAAGTAGGAATCCTTATCACCGTGACCTCCCCAGTGTACTTCCAAGAAAGTTATTCATTCTAGCCAAGTTTGGCTGGAATTAGGTATCAGTGACAGAAGATTTGTTGGGTGATCTCCCAGTGCTTAACCCCATGAGAGATTTTCTATATTCAAGAAAGGGCTTAAGTCCAGGCCTTCATTGAGAACTGCTTTGGAAAATTTTGCTCCCAGGATTGTATATGTGAGAATTTCATTTGTGTGTCCTCAGTAAAGAATATCACCTATAACCTGGAAATCTCTTTAGTCATTCTAGCAGATAAAGAAAAGTAGATGAAGGCAACTTTTGGAAAAGCAAGGGATTGAACTTCTGATGTGAATAGACCTTGGCAAATCCAAATAAAGGTAAACAACTGACAATCAAGAACTGAGAAATCAATTTTCTAATTACACTCTAAGTAGGTCATTAGGCTTTACATTTTTTTGTTTTTTTTGCCACAAATGAAATTTTCTTTAAAAAAATGTGACTTTTCATGTCTTACCCTGCTTGTGCTCACTTTTTAAAAAAGGGGCAGATCTTTGCAGAAGGGCTGGGGCCACCACAGCTTGACACATTTAATATAATTTACACAAGAAAACTGGGGTATATGACAACTGGAACCTTTGCCAGCTCCTACCTGGCACAGGTCTTAGTTTCCTGCACTCAGACCTCACAGATGTAACATATTTGTTAAGATGCCTGCACCTTGGTTTCATCTTTTACCAGCAAGCTATGCACCAAGACTGGGTGAGAAATGCCAGTCTTTAGTAAACTAACCTCCTATGTGGGAACAGACTGTAAAGAGCATATTTATTATCCAATCTAACAGTATATGAGGACACATACTGCAAAGTTAATATAACAGAAGTAAAAGTTCATCTAAAATTTGATGTCATTTTAAAAATGTGTTTTTTTTGTCTGTATTTCTCTGGTATGTTAAATACAAAAAGAGGAAAATGGACAAAGGAAAAAAATTGTAAAGGATGAAAAATGAATTGAACAATTATGTTAACAAACTTGGTTTGAACTGTTCCCAGTAGCGGAACTTTTTTGTTATACATCTACTTTATATACAGGAACAACATTCATGTCCATCATTTGCCGACTCTAGACTATAAATTCCTTTTTTTATGTCTTTTTATACATAACTGACACATTCATTGAGAGCTGATGAATGACTTTCGTGGTTAAACAAGGGTAACTGGTTTTGCGGTATTAAGGCAGGCACATTTAGACAGACTCAGAATTGGAATTTCTACCAGACAGAAAGGCTGTACAGCCCTCCTTAGTACATCAAGCTATTCAAGTGTATTACTGTAACATTCTTTTACTGGCTAAAGGACATTCAGTTCTGTTTGATTTATAAGCTAGATTTACCATCCAGGTATGTACTGTAATTCATGTCACATTTATATGGACATAGGTGACATACCGCTATAAGGTTTACTTGACAGAAGTTTAAAAGCTGCAACCGGAAATCGCATCGAATAAAGATATTTAATCTTGAGTAAAAATCAATCCCATCCAGATTTCCTATCCATTTCAAAGCCAAATAATCATTGTTAAAAATGTCCAGCCCATAAAATATGCACAATGAACAATCTGACATGACTACTACCACAGGTGCGGCCAGCGGCATACCTAGCGTAAAGACAGGTCACTTTAATGCTCTGGGGACTGTATTTCTAGGGATAGACTATCACTGACCTACTTTGCCTGCTTGGGTCATTCTTGGTAGAGTAGTTACCTGTGGCTGCCATTAGGGGCATACAGATTTAGGCTACTTTCACACCAGCGTTTTTGCTGGATCCGTCATGGATCAGCAAAAACACTTCCGTCATGATAATACAACCGTCTGCATCCGTTTTGAACGGATCCGGTTGTATTATCTTTTAAATAGCCAAGAACTCCATTGAAAGTCAATGGGGGACGGATCCGTTTTCTATTGTGTGTGAGAAAACTGATCCGTCTCCATTGACTTACATTGAGTCATGACGGATCAGTTTGGATCAGTTTCTTCATGCGGAGTTTTCGTGTCCGCCTCCAAAACGGAATGGAGACTGAACTGAAACAAACTGAAGCAAAACTTATGCATTCTGAACGGATCCTTTTACATTCAGAATGCATTAGATCAGTTTTGGACCGTTTATGAGAGCCTGTGACGGATCTCACAAACGGATCCTTACAACGCAAGTGTGAAAGTAGCCTTATACAGTTTTCATATATTATAATTATATGAATAAATATGCTTTAGCTCCCTCTACTAGCGGCTGAATACATCAAAAATGTTGCCAGAAAAACAGTACTCCTTCTTACAGGTGTATTATGAAATTAACTGGAAGATAATTTTAGACCTAAAAACAGAATGGCATACATAAACTTTAATAACAGCCTGGTAAATTTCAACTTTCTATGTAAATAGAGCCCATTTTGTTTTGCTATGGGGGTCTACAATTTACAGAGAAGCTGTATCTTCTTGTAGTGAACTATGTAGCCCAATGTAGGTTTTGTCTCTACAGTGAGAGATATTTTGCATAGAAATTACTAACACAACCTATTTCTGCTGCTACATTTGATCACCTTAGGGGTATGCTAAGCACTGCTGTGTGTTACTAAAGAAAGCTACCTGAGTAATTATAATAGAGCTAAACAATTTTCTAGCACTTTTGCATCTGGATATCCTTTGCTTAAAGATTAAATATAGTTCAGTACTAGGACAAACAAATGTAACAAAGGAATTAAAGTGATTTTTACTATATAAATGTATGACTTGTTTATAGGATACACCTTAAATGTTTGCTTGGTGAGGGCCCAACCCCCAGAGTATTTTCAGTGGTGCATGTGTGCACACTGTTCCCTACAAAAATGCAAAAAGAGAGCAGACTGTGCTAGCAGTGCGACCAGGAGGCCGTGGAGGATAAGGCCCACTTTCTGTTGCAGTGCCCCAAATACTCAGCAGTGAGGGACGCTCACTTCAGGAGACTGTCTGATCTCTGCCCCACTTCCTACATGTAGGAGGAAGTGAGACTCTCCATTCTGCTGGGTGAAGAGGAGAACAAAGCGGCCATAGCAGCAAAATATATTACAGCCTGTCATAGACTGAGATGAGCCTGATATGCCACGGACTCTTATACCCCACCCTGGATGTGTCCCCATCCCCAACCCTACCTAATTATTTCCCACTTGCATTGGCAATGCTAAAATGTATTTAGTCCTGCCACTAAAGCTGATTTTAATTTGACAGATAGATAGAGATGATAAGATAGATAGATAGACGGATAGAGATGATAAGATAAATAGATAGACAGACAGACAGATAGATAGATAGATAGATGAGATAGATAGATAGATAGATAGATAGATGAGATAGATAGATAGATGAGATAGATAGATAAATAGAGAGATAGAGATGATACGATCGATAGATAGATCAGATAGATAGATAGATAGATAGATATTATTCTCTAAGAAAATTTAATCTTTCATTTTCAGATCTGCAAGATTACCAGAAGCTCTTTTTGGTCTATAGCTCCCATCAATGATTTTTCGCCTCAAGCTGTGATTCACGTACATAGAATATCATTTCCAAATTGCAGTTGGTTGTGAAATTATTGTTTTCCATAAACAAAATGAAATCAATCCTTGTGTAGACATCAGCAGACCATCTCTAGGAGATTACGCTGAACTGGTGAAACACGCCACAGTAATAATGAAGTAACAAACCTTTCAAATAAGAAATGATTGCTTAGCGCATAAAGAGGCTGGGAATTATAGTAGGACTCATAATTCTGGTGTGTTCTGTCTCTAATTCACATTGTTTGCATTTCAGCACTGGCTGCCTCTAGAATCAGTAATATTGTTAAATGTGGAGAATGAATTCAGATACACATCAACAAATTAGCCTTAGTTCCCTCAAAATGACACTAAATGGAAAGAACACACAATAGAAACCCCCCCCCCATTACACTGTATATATTGCTGTGTGTCTAGTTGTGAGCATTCTTACAATGAGGTTCCTATTCGCTGCTGACTTTTCAGTCATTGACATTGATTAGGGTGCAGTCACACATTCAGGTCTCCTAATGCAGCAGCAGGGCACGGTAATGATGTCTCCCTGCTCCGCCAGCACAATGATATAATCACCTGAAGGGGGAACTGGAGAACTCAGGAAACAGGCCGGAAGAGGCCTGCACTGCATCACTGACAGTGACATGAAGGTAAGTATTCAAAGGGGTAATCTCACTTCAGTAAGTGGCATTTATCATGTAGAGAAAGTTAATACAAGCCACTTACTAATGTATAGTGATTGTCCATATTGCTTCCTATGCTGGCTGGATTTATATAATGTGCAAGCACGACCACCACTGATGGATTGCAGGGTGGTCTGTAACCATGGAAACAAGCAGTGTATAATGTGATGGTTTGAATGGCGTTAGCAGCCCGCCACACAAGTTTTTAGCATTGTATGTTTTTTTCTCTTTCCTTTTTGCTATCAAATGCCCCTTCACAGATGCCCCCAGAGTAAGACCTCATTCACACGTCAGTATTTTGGTCAGTGATTTCCATCAGTGATTGTGAGCCAAAACCAGGTGCGACTCTAAACACAGAACAGGTGCAGATCTTTCTCTTATACCTTATGTCTGTGGAGGCCCCAATCCTGGTTTTAGCTCACAACCACTGATGGAAATCACTGACCAAAATACTGACGTGTTAATGAGGCTTAAGATGGATTATAACTGTGTATGAGATGCCCAGGGCTGGAAATACTTGTGCCACTGGAAGTCTCAATGCAGCTGTACCATTTGCACAGCACTGCTGCTGAAGTTGCAGCTAAACTACCAGAAAAAGAAAGGCGAACACCAGGAAAACTTAAAAGAGTTCTCTCACTTCAGCAAATGGCATTTATAATGTAGAGAAAGTTAATACAAGGCACTTACTAATGTATTGCTATTATCCATATTGCTTCCTTTGCTGGCTGATCGTTTTTCCATCACATTATACATTGCTTGTTTACATGGTTACAGACCACCCTGCAATCCATCAGTGGTGGTCGTGTTTGCACACTATAGGAAAAAGCACTAGTCTATGTGCGCTCCCATGGTCTTGGCCACCAGTGAGGCTGATACTTTCTCCTATAGTGTGCAAGCACAACCACCACTGATGGACTGCAGGGAGGTTGTAACCATGGAAACAAAAAGTGTATAATGTGATGGAAAAATTAATTCAGCCAGCAAAGGAAGGAATATGGATAATATAACAATATATTAATAAGTGGCTTATATTAACTTTCTCTACAAGATAAATGCAACTTACTGAAAACAACCCCTTTAAGTTTATTGTTTTTTTTATTTGGCACCATGCTGTTGGGCCACCATGGGATAAGACGCACTATGGGGGCATCTACTGGGGGCACTAAATAGGGGCATTTTGTACTGGCAGACATAAGGGGAACTTTTTGTACTGGCACGCATAAGGGGGTATTTTTGCACTGGTACGCATTATAAGGGTTTATTTTTTTATTTATACACATTTTAATGAGGTATTTTTTGTACTGGTGCATATTATAATGGGAATTATTACTAGTGGGGGACTATGGGGAACATGATTACTAGTATGGGAACCATAGGGGCATTATTACTATTGGAGGCACTGGTAACAAGAGATGGCTGAAAGAAATCATCATGGCAATCTGGTAATGAGTAAAGAAAACATCTACATCAGAAGAGACGTCACTGGATGTAAGATATATGTGTCGCTGAATTACTCTGTATGTAATATTTTCAAAGTACATCTTTAACAGTAGGGCTGGAGGAAAGGGGTTAGGTTGAGTATTTGCCATTTCAATTTTTGCCTCAGACAGCAGAAAAGCTAGGTGCACCCCTGCCATTTGCCACAAAGAACTAAGGGGGGCAAGCTGCACTCTTAATAAATTAGGCGCATCTCTGCCCTGTCGTCCACCAGATATTGGAGTCTACACCAGCTACAAGATGGCTTGAGTTATAATTTAGGCCACTTACTGGCGAACGTTACAGTAAATTCGGCAGGCGATGAGAAGTCCCTCCCCTCTTGCCAAGCTCTGCCACTTTTCCGAAGTGCTGAGAAGCTTAAAAAGTCACAAATTATGGTTCACATGTAGAATAAGCCATAATCTGCAACTTTTATACGTCACTATTGTGGCGTTATGTCATTAGTAAATGTCTCTTATTATGTGATCTGATTTCTAAAGTGGTAGAACATCATGTACATCACTGCCCCCTTTGATGATCCCTGATCTGTTTGACACCAGGTACTACAGTTAAATAGGTTGTTCAGTCCATTATTATTATTATTTTTATTTTTCAGAACCGTGCAAAATAATAAAATAAGTCATATTGACCTTTCCGATCAAACGCCACTCTGCTGAAACTCCCATTCGGTAGCTTCCTCTGCTGGTGTCTACTTCCTGGCTGCTCGCAACACACAGGAAATGACCACTCAGCCAGTCTTTAGCTGCAGCCTGTGATTAGCTGAGCGGTCATTTCCTGTGTGATAAGAGGGACCAGGAAGTAGAGACTGGTAAGGGATTGGTAAACTACGTCAGGTTTAACTTTAATGTTGACTAATATCCCTAAGGGTATGTTCGCATCGGACCTCATTATAGTCAACCAGGATCCAGCAGTGAATTGTAGGATGCGGCAATGCCAAATCCATCAGGCTGCTCTCTGCTAGAACAGCCTGCCGCAGATGCGAAAATACTCCAAGTACTTTTCTATGTCAGGGTTGTCCTATTTAGTCATAGTGGCATCTATTTTCAAGTACATAAATGTGAATTTACAAGTGTTTGCGCCTCTTCTGCCCCAACATATCTCAATACATACAGCCTCTACGGTAATATTTTCTTGTAAGTTTTTACTATTATTACATGATTTAAAATGTAACCTATCTCCTCTATAATATTCACATTTTCTAAACTGGGATATAAAAGCACATGCAGGTGAAGAGGATATAATATACAGTATATAGCGATAACAACACAAACCTACAAACAGTACAAGGTAGATTAGAATATACAGCACGTAATAGGAAGGGCAGGAGGCTGTCTGCACTTACAGCATAATGTTTTCTGAAGTCTCCTTATCTTCATCGCAGTGCGGTAGGCTGAAAACCTCACATTGTTTAGGTCACCTGGGAATAATAAAAGAAAGATTAGAACAGCAACATTTACTGAGAAGACCGCATCTTCAGTTCGTAGTTTACAGACGGCGTTATTTCATCAGCAGGCAGGAGTCACTGTTAACATATATAAAATGAAACCTTCCTAGTTCTGTTGTGACAGATGCTGTAATTTCATGTAACTACCATCAGTACAGAATGCTTATAAAATCAGACAAAAATCGACCAGATGATCATTGAGCTTGTTGGTACAATAAAAAGCCTGCACCCGTTCGTCTGGAAGGCTCCGTACGTATCATGTTTATGCTTTTCTGGCAAAGCAGAGGAATGCTTTTGGTACACATTTGGAGATGTTTGAAGGATTTGGCCGGATCAGAAAAACATGGCTGCTGTCTCCCAAAAACATTGCCACACCTGTCAATGGGTTGTGTCTGGTTCCATTGAACTGAATGGAGCAAAACATCAATATCTCACACAACCCATGGATGGATGTAGTGCCGTTTTTTTATTTTTTAAGACAGCAGGCATGCTTTATTGCTCCCGGGGAACCACTTTAACATATTCATTAAACCAAATGTATTCCATGTAACAAAATGGATACTAGCTTTTTGGATTTTTATTCCCACCGGCTTCTATTGAAAATATATGTTATAAAATATGGGGGGACTTTATCATATGCAGTGTTGCATCACAAAACTGGTATACCCCTATGTTCCTAAATGTTTTTTATAATTAAAAATAAATGCATACTTTTAATTAATCGCCAAATTCTAATGAAAACATAGCCAAATTTCTATTACTCCTACATCCAGTCAAGATGATCTGAATTGTCTAGAGTACTAATATTCTAACTCATCATCAATATTCCAGAAGTGTAATACATTTCATCCTGGCTCTGCTGCATCCATACAGTTTGATCCCAAG
This sequence comes from Rhinella marina, assembly GCA_900303285.1. Taxonomy (NCBI): domain Eukaryota; kingdom Metazoa; phylum Chordata; class Amphibia; order Anura; family Bufonidae; genus Rhinella; species Rhinella marina. Next base: position 747,830 of record ONZH01021942.1, on the reverse strand, counting down.
TCTGACCACCACTCCAGGCCTATGTAAACCTGTGGACAGAAGATCAGTGTCCACTCTGTTGCTGACTTCCTATAAACTACAGTATTATATCATCACTTATCCAATCTCTCCTAGCAGCTCTCGGAAACCTTGACAAGAAACTGTTGAATTTATCATTTCTGGGGTATAGTAGATGAGTCCTTACAATGATTTAGCTGAAGAGTTATAAAACTCCCCTAATTCACACAGTCTATACTATCCGTGTGTGCTTTGTGCAGGAACTCCATTGTATTTCTATGAGACATTGTGTTCAACTTCTCTTCTGGATCAGGAGTATAGTGATATAGTAGATCAGACCATACAGTGATTAGCTTCAGATTTATAAAACACCCCTTACTCAAATTGTCTATACTATGTGTGCTGTGTGCAGAACCTGCAGTGTATTTCTATGAGACATTATGTCCAGCTTAGTATCTGGGGACCTAAAGCAGACAGTCTAAAGACCTTAGAAATATAAGCCCTCAGATAGCAACGGCTCCACTTACCGAGTGACTGGAAGAGTTCGGTCATTTTTGGGTGGTCCCAACAAGTGGTCTGTGTTTGATGACTGCAAGTTAAAAAAAACAACAGTGAATGACTTTGTTACTTTTAGTATATGTAATGAGATATTAAAATTGTTGTATTTTTATGTCAAAAGTTCAGAATAGTTTAGCATTACCTACAAGATACATGATGACTTTATATGATCGTAACATATTTGAATATGCTGGTCTACATGCATCTGTGCTTCCAATTATAGTATGCTATTATAGGTTCTTGTTAATGGAGTTATTTAAAGCTAAGCCTGAAGTCAGTATATTGTATCAAACAAAAAAAAAAATGATCTTATACTCACCTGTTTCTCTTCTGCGCTCTGATCCTCCTCCTGTTCTTTGCACAGAAGGCTGTAGCGGTGACATTGAGCTGGACAGCAAGTGACCGCTGCAGCCTATCACTGGCCTCTATAGTATACGGCATGGAGACCGCTGAGGCCAACTGTTCTTTCTAACTTGTATGTGGTAAGTTATAACTTGTATGTACTTTTATGTACTAAAAGTGTACAATATTTTTAGACAGCTCTCCACACTCTCCCGGCACCAGCTAAACAAATGACATGCGTGATAATATTCAAATATATACTCTATAAATTGGGCCATATGGTTAAATAGGAAGTAAGGGGGTTATTTAGTATACTAAAAATATGCCTATATTAGGCATATTTCAGGCGCAGGTGGCGGCGCAACGCCAGGTCTAAAATTGTGGCCGTGGAAGGGGACAGGCCAGCAGGCCCATCTTATTTACCATATTCTACACATGTTTTAGGCGTAGAAAATGGTCTAAATATATGGCAGCTCGGAAGCTGTCTGACATTTAGAACTGCAGCTGGATGCGTCGAAGTTATGGGGAGGATGGCGCCTCTTCAAAACTTCTGCAGATCCTCCGCCAGTTACAGGGTTTTATTAAGACGGGCGTCTAAAACGCCTTAATAAATGACCCCCTAAGTTTTCTGTCAGAAAGATTCTAAAAGCAGAGAGCCAGATTCCAAGTGCGATAAATGAAAAATGATGTTGACATTAATTAATTACTTTTACGTCTGATCTAGTGCAAATAAATTATTAAACCTGTAGCTACGAGAGGACTCATTTTTGTCTCTTCCAATCTAATTTAGTATTAATCAGCAGCCTTACTGTCACACTGATGAAAAACAGTTACAGCGTTGCCCATGTGCTATGCAAACCTCTCAATGTTCCCATCAAAACTCTGCTCAAATTGACTTAACCATTTTCAGAGTTCAGATAAAATCTCCACGTAAGAGAATGGCATCTCCGTAGGATGGGTTAAACACTGAAGAAAACATCTTTTCTCCTGGCGATGCTGTCTGATCTCTCTTCTTTGTACTCCGCCAGTATACCCAGTTCTGCCGCCTGCAGACTTCCTTCCCAGCTTTAAGCAGCGTTATAACCCCTTCCTCCTCCAACTATCTTTGTCTCTCAACTTACCACCTTCTGTCTGCTCTTAGGTCCCTGCTGGTAGTACCCAAATGTTTTTATGTTGTCCCATAAAAAGCACATATTAAAATTACCGGGCTATCATTCATTTCCACAGTTTACACGGAGGCAGGAGCATAAAATGCTAAAGTGCACAGGGTCATTTATCAATATAAATTTGCCTAAACTCCACATTCACTGACAGTCTCATGAAAATTGTTGGTAATGATATAATAACAGCAAGGTAGGGAGAGAGGGACCTGACGCATATAGTATGATCTTGTCCATATATTGGAAACTACTGTATTGGTATGTTAACCACAATTAAAGGGAACCTGTCACTATGAAAATGCATGTAAGCAACAAACAGCAAGTTATAGAGTAGGGGGAGCTGAGCAGACTGATATAAAGGTTTATAAGAAAAGATTCAGTAAAACTTGTAATTTATAGATTTAAATTACAGCTCATTCTGGGCTTTGAAGTCAAGGAGGCGGTCCTATCGGTTATTGACAGCTATCTCTGTATACACAGTCATAGAGGGAAGGCTGTTGATCACTGATAGAGCCGCCTCCTGGACTTCAAAGCCCAGAATGAGTAGGAGTTTAAATGAAGGAAATAAAAGTTTTACTGAATCTTTTTCTACAAAACTATATATCAATCTGCTCAGCTCCTCCTGCTCTACAACATACTGCCTGCAGCTCAAACACTATATTCAGTGTAATAGGCTCCCTTTAAAGTATCACTGCAATAATGGATCCCCCCTGCTGTTCCCTTGTTGTAACTGAAGACTTCTCCGGCTTGGATTTCTGAACTTGTATTTTGTTTTTGGCTTCTGGCAATTTGGTATTGTATTGATCTTTGGCGTATTGGTTTTCTTGTTTGCTTCTGGCATTTTTTGTACTTTGTTTTCCGACTGGCATTTGACCCTTTACTGTATGACTACACTGTTTGTTCTTCCCTGTTTGTGTGTCGTCTCCCACGTATTTCAGCATAGGGACTGCGGCCCAGTTGTCGGGTCACTGCCTAGGGTGACTGTGCAAGTAGGTAGGGATAGTGGGGCCCAGAAGTTTTAGGCTGCACTATCCTTTTGTGTGTGTGACGGTATTAGCCTTATGGGGACAATTGTTAGACTAGTATTACAGATTTTTGTATATGAATGACCAATTGACTTCAAGGGTTTCGTCTCCTGCTGAAACCACTTGAGGAAGGATAGGGGATAGCTAGCTGACTGTTGATGGTCCAAGCACTGGACCCCTCCATGAGAACAAGGGTCCCGTTCCCCTATTCTCTGATGGAATGGCAAGTCAGGCATGTGCACTTGCTGCTCCATTCACTCTCTATGGGAGTGCTGGAGATTACAGAGTACAGCGCTTGGCTGTCTGTGGCACCCCCACAGAGAATTGTGGCAGTGCACCTGCATGACCTGCCGCTCAATCAGAACAGGGAAACGGGACCCGTGTTCTTGTGATCGGTTGGAGTCTCCATAGATCATCTAGCGATCATCCTGTATATAGGGGATTTTGGTACAACCCCTTTAAATAAAAGATTTATTTATTCTTTTAGTACTTTTCTTCATTTAGTTTTACCAGTTCATTCTCAAATGTTAAGAAACCTATAAAATACAATTTGCAACTGTTATCCGTTTCATTCTAAACTGTATACCAAAAATAAGATTTCATGCTTGAACAAGTTGGATTCATCCAAGTACAAATCTATGCCAAACTAACTGGGCAATGTGAAAATCTAGCACTCCTTTGATGTACTGAAAGCACTTGGACATCGCATATATCCTACTTTTCAGTGATACATGCTGGTTTTCTCTTTGATGTTTGTGAACATATTTGTCTCTTAAGATCACTGAAGTGCAAACGTCGAAAGCATTAAACGACTCTTACAGGCAATGTTACCTTAAACTGGGTTGCTGCCTTTATAAGACATTCCATTCTAGATTTCCCCCTCAAACCTGAATATGAAAAGCCCTTTGAGGTATAACAGCAAAATGTTCATGAATTTCTCAAAATTACTTTATTCTGAAGTCTAGTCACTGAAATGTCACTTACAAAATGTTCTGGGCCTAGTTAATATTCATACTCATGTACTGGAGTAAAAAATGAGAAATTTTGCTCTTTTGATTAAATGATGTAGTAAGTAATAAAGAAGAACACTATGTGACAACTAAAATGGCTCACAATTTGCATAATTCTTAATAAATTAGTGATGCTATTTAAACTTTGCAGGGTAGGATCTTGTCCATCAATACAAATACGAGATCACATGCAGCTACTAGGGCACCCAAGATGAGATCCAGCTCAGGACGGGCCTATTATTCTTCACTTTGAATGAACATGAACAGGGCTCCTCACCACAACCAAACACATGAGAGAACAAAAGCCAGTGGTCCATATCACAAAGAGTAATGAGACGCCCCAGGAGGTGGGGGACATCAAGCTCTGGGCTATCCTGTCATAGGATGAAAAGGTATCATGGAATAAGCCAGCATGAACAAGAGGATATCTAAGAACATTGGTCAGCATGTTCAACCTTTTAAAAATCAGGCATAATGTCTGATCGGGTTGATCATGCTGAGTATGCAAACTGGCTCACTGGTAGGTGGTTCCGTACACCTTGGGGCACCAGATCTTCACTTCCTTGCACCTCCTGCCACTCTCTCATTCCCATTGATAACAGGACAAAGCATCTAGCCTGACCTTGTAATTGCTTATTCACTGTATTTTTTTTAAATTATAGATGCATAAGAAGAGCATCTGCTTCCTCAGTGGTGCAGATGCTCTGTGCAGGCACTGACAGTGGAAACTACAGAGTAAGCACAAGATTACAGGGCCAGGTGAAATGCTTGGCCCTATCAATCAAACAGAATGGGAGAGCGGCAGGAGGTGCAGGGAACTGAAGATCTGGTGTTCCTTGCGGCTCGGGCCAGCCTCTCAGTGCACTCGTGCTAATTTGCATATAAAAACTGCTATACCTAAGAAACAGCACCACGGAAATACATTAAAAAGGTATTGTTTTACTCAGCAGGATGATCCCTACCAGATACTATGCCTGGTTTAATAAGGATGATCTTGCTGACAGATGCTCTGTAAGACCAAGTGTTCCATCACAGGTGGCAACATGGACTTCCTTTTGAAGTAATGTAGCTGGTACTGTTATTTGCGTTCTGAAGATGTTGGGTTCCTTTTATGAGCAGATCTGATGTTTTTTTTATGGGGGAATTGTGGCTGACTATTGTCTGGCAACTGAATGCTATGAGTAGTTTTACAGGGGCTCTGCTTTTGCCTGTTTTAGGAGCATTGTAAGTGTAGGCACTATGGCTGACTCTATAATAGTGACATTATTGCTGACAACTGATGCACTGTGGCTGGTTACCGAATGACAGCACTATAGTTGGGTATATTAAAGCGGCACTGTAGCTGGCTCTTGTCTTATTCTGCTAGGGCCATTAAGGAATACACCCATCAGGGGCGGAATGGCCATAGACCATACAGAAAAACTTCCTGGTGGGCTGTTTGCATCCGTATGTCCGTTCCGCAGCACCTGCAAAAAAATAGAACATGCTGTTCTTGTCCATCTAACAGACAAGGATAGGACAGTTCTGTAGCAGGCTGGACACTCTGTTCCGTAAAATGCAGGACGCACAGGCCGGTATCCATGTTTTGCAGATCCACAATTGGCCATGTGCATGAGCACTAAGACAGATTATCAATATTCAATCCCGTAAAACTAAAAATGGCTGACCGTAAGTATTAACAAGGCATCTTTCCATATGGGGCCATATGGGATCTTAAAAGGGTTTTCCTCTGGGTCATGAGAATCTGATCGGTGGGGGTCTGACATCTGGGACCCCTGCCGATCAGCTGTTTTGAGAAGGCAGCAGCCTTCTTGCAGCTTACCAAGCACAACGTCGTACATTGTATAGTGGTTGTGCTTGGTATTGTAGATCAGCTCCATTCAAGTGCTCCTAGGCTACAGATCGATGAACATGACGTCACTGGCATAGGAAAAGCAGAGAGAAGGCAGAGACGTTCACAGCAGCGTCGCTGCCTTCTTAAACAGCTGATCGGCGGGGGTCCCGGGTGTCAGACCCCTACAGATCAGATATTGATGACTTATCCAAAGTTTTGGAAAACCACTTTAAGTCTCTTCACTGTATAAGCTTCCTGACCTCATAAACATTAATTTTAGCCATATTCTTATCAGTTGGATAAGAATTCAGCTTGCAAACAGACTAATTTTAACCCCTGTTTCTCAGAAACAGCTGAACATTTTTAATAAGGACCAACTGAAAAAAATGATTTTTAGCCTAAAATGAGTAAAATGCAATAATTAAAGAGAAACTGCCCCGAAGGTGTATTTAGCCTTTAAAATCTATTTCTGTTCTGGTGTGCATACAGACATTGCAACAGGACTAACCTTATATGTGTTCCATGGCAGAATTAGGGAATCCATAACTGTTATCCACATGGGATGTACAATCTATAATTATTTCGGAAGGTAAATCATACCTGGATATGAGGATCCGCTCGTTCAAGCGTTGATAAATATATGAAATACATGAAATGTATTTGCTATGTGCAAGGTGTTCAGTAGAGATATGACTAAATCCAACAGCAGAAAGGCAGAAGAAATAAGAAATAGTCTATGTTTCGTCTAAAGGCACTAAAAACCTAAAAAAAAATAAAAAGACCATCACTTCTTGCCAACAATGATGGTGTTATGTGATCAATATTGATGGAGACAGATGAGCAGAACAGATTCCCTCATCTTTGAAGAAATTGTTTTTATTCCATTATGATTCTGGCAGCCTCTCAGACGTGTTGCACTATAGCACGAGTAATCCTTTTGTCAAACCCGCAACCGAAATCAATTAGGTCTTTTATTAGAGCTAACAATTAACATAATTTATTGGTGAGGTTAAAAAAGAAATGGATAAATTGCATGAGGACTAGTCATCACTGGGCTGAAGGCTGCATTCTCAGAATTCAATACGTGAGCATCTTTCCATATAACTCAAGAGTGACAGAGACTGATTCACTGGAACATTATCTGACTACTTAAAAGATCAAATCTTAAGCAAAGACAATCATTCATAGCGGAGGTCGAAAATGTTGTAGCAAATAAATCTGCAAGTTTTAGACAGCGGACATAACCTGAATCCACTTCCAGGTACAGAAGAGGAAATCAATAGAAGGCAATAAGTCATGCATTATTATAAGTTCAAAGGAAAGATAAAATAACATACTAAAGGTATTAAATCTCTGCAAATAACGTTATACACTATAAATTATGGGTGAGGCAGGGGCATACACAGATCTCATGGGGCCCCATAGCAAAACTTAGTCCCACCCAGTTTCCCAGTATGCATTCATCAATCACTCCAAGAATGCAAAGCATAACGCCCCAGATTTCAGATAAATTGTCTTTTTCTTAAAAAATTGTAATAATAATAAGTCATCCCTGGCATCAATCACTTTGTCCAACTTATATGTCAGAAAAAGTTGTACAGGTGCTTCATAAATATGGGGCTCATTCTGATCACCATAATTCTCAATGTATTCACGTCAGACAACTGGTATAAATACATTGATAAATCCCTTGTTTCCCATCTGTTACTGAGTTGGAGCAGCAAAAACGATTTCGTTCTCATAATACAACCGCTTGCATCCGTTATGAACGGATCGGTTTTATTATCTTTAACATACCCAAGATGGATCCGTCATGAACTCCACTGACAATCAATGGGGGACGGATCCGTTTTCTATTATGTCAGAGAAAACGGATCTGTCCCCATTGACTTACACTGTGAATCAGGACAGATCCATCTTACTCTGCACCACATTGCGGACAAAGAAACCCTGCTTGCAGCGTTATTCTGTCCGCAATGGGGACGCAACCAAACAGAACAGAATGCATTCTGGAGCACTTCGTTTCATTCAGTTCATATTGTCCCCATTGACAATGAATGGGGACAAAACTGAAGCGTTTTCAACCGCTATTGAGACCCTATGACGGATCTCAATATTGGGAAAGAGCAGATGTGAAAGTAGCCTTACTTGGGTACCACATAGCAAGGTTAGTTGGGCACTGTTTGGTGGTGGTGGTGTGTCTAGCTTTTTACACTATATTATTGTATTATTTAGTCACTCAGTGAGGGCATCATAAAGTGGATGACAGTCCTAACTTACGTCTGAGGCCTGTTTAATAGGTCGAACACTGCCTAATAGCAAATTTACCTTTCGCATGGCGGCAACAGAGGCACTTCTTTCTATTTTTTTTTTTTTTTCTTTTTTAAAGAGAGCTTTTTTGCATACCTTTTTCCCAGAGGAGCATTGCTTGGCCTATATGACTCCTTATGCTTACTAGGAACTCAAATAGAAAATAATACCCTCAGGTTCACTTTAATTTATAATGTTCCAATTTGTCATGTATGTGCATATGCTGATAATCAATTATTGACCTACATGTCTAACAAAGTTTCTTTTAATAATGATAATTCTTCATTTACATGTTACAAATTCTATATAAAAGTCCCTATAAAAAGCTCTGTGTAACTAATTGGTTCTCTGCCAGAAACAAATGTCAGACTATTGGAATAATAATCATATTATTGAATGTCAGATTAAAGGGGTTCTCTGGGATTTTGAGATTGATGGCCAATCCTAAGGATAGGTCATCAATATCAGATTGACCTCTTCATACAGCCGATCAGCTGTATGAAGAGGATGCAGTGCTCCGCGGGCGCTTAGGTCATGAGACGTCATGTTAATCAGTTACATGGCCTAGCCGCAGCTCAGTCCTATTCAAGTCAATAGGGCTGTGCTGCAATACCAAGCGCTACCGTTATACAACGTTAAAAGCTGTGAGGAGGCCATGGTGCTCACCGTAGGTCCAGTGAGCGCTGTGGCTTCCTCAAACAGATGATTGGCGGAGGAGCTGGGATAGATCTTATATTGATAACTATCCTGAGAATAGGTCATCAATATGAAATTCCCAGAGAACCCCATTAAAGGAACTTTACTGTATACACCTGTATACAATACTGTACATCAATATAAGCATCAAGAGCAAGATTTATTCGATACAAGCTACTTAGCAGAATGGAAGAAGAGTTGATCATCTCATCTGTTTCACAGTTTAATCAAATCGGAGTCATATCCTGCGTAAAATATGCGAGCTCCAGTAAATTGCAACATGTTGAAATGATTTTGCTGCATCCATTTTCTCCAAAACAGTCAAATTAAATAATTTTTGTAAATTGTTATTTTCATCACCGCATCAAGGTAAATCATTCACAAGAAAGAAACAGCAGCACAAATCAACATGCAATCTGTTCATTACGGGAATGCATATTTATTAGTTTTGTTAGCTTGCAAATTGCAGTCTCCAAAAGTTAAGGAATTGGTGAGTGCTCTTTTTATCTTCATGTTAAGTAGCTCCAACATGGTATATTTCAACAGATACTGCTTTCTTGTGCATGTTTTTAATCTATTATTGTCATCTAATAGGTTTATAAGGCGGAAAATCAGATTTTTACTCCTTTGCTATATCAGAAATCCATATAAATTCTAGTCTATTAATGATGAATACTGAAGTCTACCACAAGGATTTAAAGTAACACAATGAATGAAGTTAGGAACTGAGGATTACGTTGGCTGTATGGACAATGCGTAAAATACACAGGAAACCGTCTGTACCGCTTAACAGCTTGATCCCTTCTTATGTAGCGTTTCTGATGATATTTAGTACAAATCGTACATGAGCAGATCAGGTGGCAATTTAAATGAAAGGTTAAAGTGTTCTTCATTCAAGACGTTGGCTTATGTACAAACCAATGAATTCTGAAAAATCATAATGTCTTTTTTATCTCAAGTTTTAAGCTCACTCCAGTTATCTCAAAAGAACCTTCAGCAATAGCAAGTCTCTGTGCAATTCCTTTCAAGTGTTAGTTCAAAGTGTCATCCGCCTCTTTAATCAAGAGCAAAAATGTTTTCCCATTTGATAGCTGAAAAACTGAATTGCTGTGAATATGTAAAACTCGATGGTACTGATTTATTTGTGCTTTTCTCTAATAGGATGTATTTCATATTTGTCTTTTTGTACATTTTTTGGACAAAAGGTTCTTGTAAATATATACTTTCCTTCAATATTTTATTGTCTTAGAAACAATTGATCAAATATTTAAGGAAGCAAAAAGTCCGGGTAGATTTTTGAACATCTCCACCGACTTTGAACAAAATCTCAGACATGATTCTTTATTCCTCTGGGAGATGAAAATATTCCTTAAGCAAATATGTGACAGAAATACTGAATTATTAAGCCCGAATAAGCATTCTGAAGGCTCCGAAACCAGAATGAAATAGTATGTCCCGGCTCCTCTTTTTTTCTGTAGCCATGTGGGCCAATAAATCAGTGTAACAATGTGGCGGATTGACAAGTCAGGCAAACAAGGGCCTGCTGATTGACCCTTCTGTCCCATGCCTTTGAAGGAGTGATGGAGTCCAGCATATGGAAGGTATCTTTATTTTGTGGATCCATTTTATGCTGACTGAAATACGGACATGGTCGGTGCATGATGCCTTGTATTGTGGTGAGCAGAAACATCAAAAAAATTCATACTGAAAAAAAAATCTACACAAAAGTGGAATTTTCCTTTAGGCAATTAAAAAATAAAAAATAAAAAAAACTATAGACTGTGATTGAAGCATACTTGTATTAGGACCCTGTGTTACTGCACATTCTGAGCAGCTTTCATACTATAAAGTTAAATATGCATGAAATATCTCATGATGTCGGGTTTAATTGCTTCAGGATCATTAATCCTAAAAAAATATCAACATCCTGCTGCTTTTCTGTCGGACTCCAGCTCATCAGTAACAAGGCTGGACATGGCTGCAAATCCTTTACTTTTCAAGCAAAAAAAGCCCAACATGAACTGAATGTGCTGCTGCAATGCATAGGTAATACTGTCCCTGTGTTGTATGGTGGCCTCAGCTTTTTATCCCAGCACGTATATGATTTTATATACGTCCCTGCCGGGCTTTCATCCTACTTGCTAGAACTACTGTTTGTGTAGGGCAATCCACAGCTGCCTTATATAATTTATCATTCCTACATGTTACAAAAAAGCAAGCAGGATTTTATCTGAAATATCTACTAAAGGTCACCTACAAACGTTACTGATACATCTAAAATGTCTTTGATTTCATCTAGGAACAGACTGATAACAGTCATAGCCTGAATAAAATTGATGGACCCCTTACTACCCATGGCTTTGGAGTTTAATTTTTTAATTTAAAAAAATGTGTATTTAATTATATGTTCACTTTAAAAGGAGTCTGTCACATTGCTAATGTGGTCTTATCTGCAGGCAGCATGTTATAGAGCCAGAGAAGCTAAGTGTATATATATATATATATTAAAAAAATGAAAAATCAGGCAGCACTCTCAAAAAAATAAAAGGCAAATCAAAATTTATTTACCCACGTGGGACGTGTGACGTTTCGGCTTGACTGATCCTTTCTCAAGCAGAGACTCTCACTGCTTGAGAAAGCCTCAGTCGAGCCGAAACGTCGTGATTGGATCGCTGTCAGGTCACTGGGCTTGCACCTCAGCTGTACTGTGCGGTGCTGCCAATATCTTTTTATATATATATATATATATATATATATATATATATATATATGGAGAGAGAGAGAGAGAGAGAGAGAGAAGACTGATATATAGACTGATATAGTAGACACATACTTCAGATTTCTGTACCACCCTCTACTGGAATAGCTTTTTTTTAAAAAAAATCTACAGTGAAAATGCCTACTTTTCCACCTCAAACTGGATGGAGTGGTGTAAAAATGCAAAATGCCAAAATTCAACCACACTCTTCTGCACAGTATAAAAAACAGCATCCTGATAACATTACTAAGACCTGTAAGGGTATGTTATGCTTCTATTTCACTCAGAGATAGGCCACAAACAGGAACCATGACACATACATGAAGAGAACGCTGCTCATGTGTTATTTCTGTCTCATCTTCTAAAGCAGCTAATTTGTTAGGATATTTGCACATATTTGCATCTTATGTCTTATGTATGATTCAACATCATGAAAATACGATTAATATTTCCACCATCACACTTACAGTTAATAAGCGTTGGACGGAAACTATAATTACTTGATGCTAGTGAGTGGCATTTGCTGTCACCTTGCACCTCTAAAAATCAGAAGCAGGTCAATTTTATAATACATATCTTACACAGCTCAGATTTATATCAAATAATAACACTGCCTATAACAAGGTCACATCAAATCCATTGAGCAGTTTTGAGAAACATGAAAACATCAGTCACCTTCAAATAGAGAGATAAGGTTTATACCAAAAAAGTCCACTGTTTGTACAGATATAAGTCAATGAATAGTAATTAACAAGACAATGCTGCCATTATAGTTATTGATTGTTATTTCTGCTGAGGTTCTGACACCAGGTTCTAAAATGATGTCAGAATATGAATCCCTCAATTCTTCTAAGTTGTTCTTAACCAAAGGATCCACCAAAATTGCAATGCTTACTATACCTAGAAAATACCCACACAAGCGAAAGAAATTCCAGTTCAACTCAAAATACTTTCCACTCCATATGCTATGTCATATTGCAATTCTATATGTGATCTAGTAGATCTTCAATTCTTTCTCATCATTCTTAAAAATCTCACACTAGACCTGCCTCTTAAAGTAAGGCAACTGGTTGCAGTAGAAGCCCTCCCCCACTGCTGTGTCTGTACAAAGGAAACCAGAATGCTATGTCCTGCCCCAGAAGAGCCGAGGCACTGATTGTTAGAGGCTCTATTCTAGATATTAAGCAGGATCTAATAGGGCATTATGGAAAGCAGTTGAGAGACAACCTCTTTAATAGGTTTTAGCATTAATCTAATAAAAGAAGAAATACAGTACTTTAAAATCTGCAAATTGAGTTTTCTAAAAAGAAATGTAAAGCAAGCGGGGCCAGACTGGGAACTAAAAGTGACCCTGGAAAAAAGGTTTAAGTGGCCCCATGTTGCAGGTGGGCCCAACTTGACAGAAGTTGGAGCAACATAATTAGGCAGGGGCAACACATGTAGGCAGAGCCAGCAATGCCATAGTGAAGAGCAATATACCGCCCCAGCTGAACCAAATACCACAGTGCAGAGCAATATAATGCCATCTGCTCCAGAGTATTCAACCGTATCACTGTCCTGAGGACGTTGATACAGTTGAATTCAGGAGGGCACCTGCAGCTGTTGGCCAGGTATGTAAGAGAGAATCAGTTCATTATGAACCTGGCTGGTGGCTGTGAGAGGACTTGGGTGGCCTTGTAGGGTCTATGGCCAATCCACCCCTGAAAGCAAGTAATAGCTAAATTTATAGGTCAGCCCTTACTTAAGACAATCCATAGTCACATTTTAAAGAGGCCATATCAGAATGATCAACCCTATTGAACCAGGCATGCTGCCTGGTAGGTTTCATCATGCTGATTAAAACGATATATTTACTCTGCACCTGTTAGCATTGTAGAGATCCCGTCTTGCCCTGTGTTCAGCCCCTGAAATGTGGCCACCAACTCAGTGCCTGCACTATAGATCTGCAGCTGCTCTATAGTGTGCAGGTGCAATGACGTAATGGAACCTGGACGTGGCAGCACTGGTAGCTTCAGAGACATTGGCACCTCCACTTCCGGGTTCAATGACGTCATTGGCCCCTGTGCACTATGGATCTGCACTACTCGGCAAGCAGCAGCAGATCTATAGTGCAGGAGCTAGGTTGGTGAACCACAGCACGGGCTCAGAAGATGAGGCAAGACCAGATATCTTGCCCTGTCAATCCAATCAAATCAATCAAATTGTTGGGTTGGCACTCCTTATAGGGTAGAGGTGGTGCTCAGTGATCGGGATAAAACCCAATATACATGAAAAACGAAATCACGGCACTCCAAAGTTTTGAATTGCAGAAAAGACGGAACGCTTTATTAAGTTACCACATATAAGAACATAAGGCCAACGTTTCGGTCCTCCCGGACCTTGTCCACAGCCGTTGGTGTAAGTGGGAGCAAGCGGTTGAGCGTCCCTGTCAATCAACTGTCGGGGGGTTGTTCTGAGCACTGCGGCGTCGCTGTAGCAGCACTCAAAGTGCTACAGCTTGCCCCTTGGTGCTCCAAATGCTAATTTGTGTATGAATAAAAGTCCACATATCTCACCGATGCTAACAGGTACAGAATTAGGAAATATATCTTCTTAAGCACCATGATCAACCCTACCAAGCAGTATGCTTGGCTTAATAGGGTTGATCATGGTGACAAGGCCTCTTTAAAATAGCTATACACATAAGAGTTTGATTGACTAATCATCTGTGGGATTGTTCATGCAAAATATCCCACCACCAGCAACACACTGGACTAAACCGGAAGATCACCTACTTAAAAAACAAAGCAATAAACTTTGTGATGTGCCTTTGTAAAATGGCAATAGATCATCTAGTCATGCCACACTGGTGTTGAAAATTCCCAACCTGACAGACCACATTATTAGCAGACAAAAGTGTACCGCTGGGCATCACAAATGATCACATTTCTTCAGTGAGGGACAGTTGAATTGGCCAGCCATTCTGACAGACTTTTCTTATGAGTATGAGCAACCTGAAAGTATTGGCCTGAAGTCTGTACTGACACAAGATCAGCTTCTACAAGTACCAGCTCTGTGTGTTTTTGGAAATGCCAAGTGTTAGCGTTTTGCTTTATTTTGTAACCTTTGCAGTTGACTTTATATGTTTAAGTACTTTGAAATATACCATAAACAAAACATGCTTTTGGTTACATGCACAAACTGCGTTCTTACCTGTTCCTAGAATGCAACTTTGGACTCAAAGGCTTGCAGCAATCTTCACTGGAAGAACTTTTAGATTCAAAGAAACCACTTACTTTCTCCCCTCAAGAACATAGACCTTACACAACTAGTCTGCTCTTTTCTCGAGCTCAAGCGCACAGCTATCAAGACCCAATTTTAAATATTACTCGATATTGCTTACATTCAGTATTGGCCCAAAAATATCATATCAACTTAGTTTTATCCTATAGGCCTCTAGTATCAAAACCATTTAGAAATCAAAAGTGATAACGGATGTGAAAGCCATGATGTATGCTCTAAAAAACCAATCAGATGTCAGTTCTCATGGCTTGCTTGTACTGTATATTCACATTTGCTTATTTTGGTCAGTATTTGCTAGCCAAAACCAGAACTGGAGCAAAAGGAGTTAAAACGTATATGAAAAGATTAGAAACTCTAAGCTTCGGACCTACCCATGGTTTTAGCTTCTAAATGCTGATGCAAAATACAAAAGTACACAAGAGACCTTAGAAAGCAAATGCTCAGCTACATCTCCCCCCTCCCGTTCTATTAATTCACTGTTTTAAACTAGACACAAGATTTTAAGAACTGAGCAGAGAGTCTACAGGTGGGACAAGGGTCCTACGAGGTGCTTAAAAGTAAGTAATATGGAATATATTCCACGTAAGATATATTACAAAGTCTCATGTATTCAAATGTATGTTAAAAATATACAGATTACAATTATTGTCCATTTTTCATGTGACCTTTTACAAGGTTTGGATATTCATTTAAATGCACAGAAAAGAGAAGATGTGTTCAGGATACATTTGGATACAAATGATCATGAATATATAGCATTGAGAGATGAGCAAATCGATTTGGAAATTCAGAAATTCAATCAAAAATTATAATTTTACCAAATTTTATTTTTCTGCAATTCAGAAGAATCAAGGAGAGAAAGAGAGACTCAATCAGAGCACTTGTGATTTGGGTAGAATTTAAAGGGATTCTGTCACCACCATTTTGCATATTAAGTTATTTATACCACTGGATTTAACTCATCATAAGGATCCCCAAATGGTTATTGTTATAGGGCCCAGATGAAGATTTGTGGTGTAAAAATCCTTTTTTATCTACTGTCAATCACTTACATTAAGGGGCCCAAGGGGAGTTGCCCATGGTTGCTGGAGCCCGGGCTCGGCGATTCCGTTGGAGCCCGGGACCGCACACCTAATTAATATTCACTTCACTGAGTGAAGCTCTGACGCGGCACTGCGCCTGCGCGGGATTACAGCCGCCGCCGGAGCTTCACTGACTCAGTGAAGTGAATATTAATTAGGTGTGCGGTCCAGGGCTGCGCAGGCGCAGTACATCAAGTGCGGCGTCGGAGCTTCACTCAGTGAAGTGAATATTAATTAGGTGGGCGGTCCCGGGCTCCAACGGAATCGCCGAGCCCGGGCTCCAGCAACCATGGGCAACTCCCCTTGGGCCCCTTAATGTAAGTGATTGACAGTAGATAAAAAAGGATTTTTACACCACAAATCTTCATCTGGGCCCTATAACAATAACCATTTGGGGATCCTTATGATGAGTTAAATCCAGTGGTATAAATAACTTAATATGCAAAATGGTGGTGACAGAATCCCTTTAAATGGACCTGAATCAAATCCCATGGGCGACCGAAACCCAGCATTTTTGCAGGAAATCGGCCAGATCACAGCTAGACTTCACTGCAGTCAATGGAGAGCAGGCGGTGGAGTAGAAGATCCTCCAATGCCAGATCCTGCAAGATTCGGCAGGCTGCTCCGTGCCGGAATAGCCTGCTGGATCTCGTAACAGTGATGTGACTGAAGCCTCAGACAGCTACTTAAACTTCCTGAATATATTCAACAATAAATGTACTGAAATTAAGACTCTGCAGTCACACCTCGCTTTACCCACACGATGCACATTCACACATCAATAACCGAAACAGCAAAGCAGAAACAATATGAAGAAGAAAAACTTACTTAATGTAGTAGGGCACTTTGTTAAGTGAAACGGATCGTTGCCATGGAAGCTGTACTGAAGCTGACAGGGTATGGAAAAATAGTTGAACCATTAGACATTAATGGATGAAAAACAGAATACAAAAAACAAATAATTACTTTTTATATATTTATTGTTTAGAATGACAAGTAAATGATCAAGAAAACATGTAAAAGATAATAAAACATTTAATAGAACAAATTTACAGCAAATTAAATGTAAAATTCTACATTCGTACAAATATTTGAAAAAAATAGATAACACTTCTACACCTCACTTTTAGTGGCAAGATGTCTTCCATAAGACTGTTTGCCATTCCGTTTCAGGATCCCCATTAGGTTGTGTGCACACAGCTTTTGTACAGAGACGTGATATATTATACCGGACAGTTAGGTACGCCTCTGATGTCTCCAATTCAATACAGCAGTCGTGTTTTACACACAGCTCATTGAATTTAATGGAAGTTGTGTTACACATGATTTCCTCAGTGGTGACAATGCAGGGAAATTGTAATCCTCAGAAAATTACTGCTGATCACTTTGGGTCACAGCAGGGAGATATGATTTGGTGAGGTCATTGCCTGAGGGAATCTTCTAACAAAAAAGAACTGATAAAAATGGACAGCCCCTTTAAGACGAGCGAGTTCCGCACGTCGGACTTTCAACGTGAGCACACGGCAGCTCCCATCCTGACCTCCCAGCAGTGACGGGGTCACCTAGAATCATATTGATTTATGATGCCATGTAGCCCTTACAGTTCTGGAATGTATTGGGTAACACTGACAGCATTGTCAATTGTTTCGTAAAACAGACATGTCAGGAGTGGTGACAGGTCCCCGTTAGGCCCCTTTCAGACAAGCGAGTTCCACGCATCAGACTCGCAGCGTCAGTATAAGAAAGCTTCCATTCTGACCTCCCAGCACTGACGGGTTTCCATAGCATTATATTGATTTATGATGCTATGTAACCCTTAGAGGTCTGGAATGTATTAGATAACAGTGACAGCATTATGTCAGTGTTATCCAATACATTCCAGAACTGTAAGGGTTACATAGCATCATAAATCAATATGCTATGCAACCCCAGCAGTTCTGGGAGTTCAGGACGGGAGCTGTGTTATACTCACGCTCCGAGTCCGGAGGGTACAACACGCTCGTGTGAAAGCGGACAAAAAGTAATTATTCCTAGAAAACCTCTTTAAGTGGCATATACATGATTAAATGATGACATCTAAAGATATTATGTAATATCAGATTAATGCAGGTAACGTTTGACAGGAAATTTACATCTACAACTTACTAGACAAGAAGTGTTGGGAGGCAGGGCCAAAATCTCGATGTGCTTCTTGAAGTTGTTTGAGACGTTCTTCAACCGCTGCCTAGAAAGTCACGAAAAATTAATATAGGCAAAGTATTAAACTTACATAAAGGAGATTCACAAAAAAAAATTCTACACTTTTCAAACCAGCACCTGGATCCGAATACTTTTGTAATTGTATGTAATTAAAAATTGAGTTTCGCCACTGAGTTATTCAATAAAATGCGCCTGTATAGCTCCATCTGCTGTTTGTTCCTTTTCATATTTCTCTGTCCACCTTAGTAACATTATTACGGTAGACGCACATGCTCAGTTCCATCCTTCAACTGCCACCAGCTGTATCTATGGTTTGAAGCTGTGACAATAATAGGGAGAGAGCTGCAATAAAAAGGACGTGACATCTATGAAAGGATAAACCCCCCTGAGCTGTGATAGGAAGACAGCTGCAGCAGAAAGGACACACCTCTGAGAAAAGACATATCCCCTTGAGCTGCCAGCTTGAACAAATCTAGCAGAGCAATTAGAACAATAAATAGGAGATCTCTGGATCCATGTGAGGTACAGGGCTGGTTCTAGCTTTGTTAGAAAGGTATTGTCATGTGCTATATGGTGTCTGATTTTCATGTTTTACATTAATCATTAACCCTTTTAAGTCAATAAAATTTGTATCTTTGAAAAATAGAGGGTAAAATGGCCCAACAACGCCAGCGTTGTTGTAGTAAGCTCAAAAATAAGGTCACATTTTATTTTTCTTTAGTGTTACCAGGGAACTCAATATATGGCTCTATATAAGCCTATTCTTGCATCTGAACAGTATAATGTATGAGACTATCCCGTTTCTAACTCTGTCATATTAGCCTGAGTTGATTGATTGTCACACAGTCAAAGTTCCCTCAAGGAGTCCTGATTCACTTACTTCCCCTCCCTCACCCCCATATTATTTTGAAATGTCTACGATTTTCCATCTGAAACATTTGTCCTCTGCGCAGTCAGCGACTCTTTGGGGACACACCGTCCATCCTGTGAAAACTAAATTTGTTTTAATCAACATTTTGCATGGGTGGCAATAAAGCAGATTTTTCTTCTGCCAAGTATTTGCAGCTCTCAATAACGGCAGCATGATTTATGCGGTTACAACACCGCTTACAAACTGCATCCAATATGTGTGTCGTAGAGGTGCCAGGGAGCAACAGATAAATACGTAAAAATTACAAATGGAGGATATCAAAGAAAAATAAAAACGTGTCCCGGTGGGATAATTTGCTTCTAGCTGTGAAAAGAATGCTGACGGAAACAACTGAACCCACACAAGGTCAGACTCTGTATTAATGAGTACGTACGGTGATGTCTGACACAATATACAGTAATACAAGTCTAATTATAAGGCTCTCCAAGAGCAATCATTGTTCATAAATATTACATTATAGTATGTTCTGGGATGGATGTTAAACGTCCCAGCATCTCTGGTCGGTATAGCATGTTTATTACCATCTGCATATGGTTCCTAGATACCTTCTGAATGTATATTCTTACTGTAGGTTTCTTTAAACCATTACGTAGCCCTCATATGTTATATTGTTGCTATACCTTTCATATGGACCTTTTAGTGTCCTTTTTTTATATTTATTTTGATGCATATGGGTTCCACTTTTTCATGTGATTTGCTGCCTTTTAAATATCTTATATGTGTTTTACTATATATGTAATAAATGTTGATGTTGTTATTAAAGAAGAACTCCCACAAAAAATGTATTCTCTGACCTGTTAGAAAGGTGCATGATATAATCTGTAGTGATTGTCATTTTCTTATCAGTGACTGTTTCTGTGAGTAAAAACCTCTCTTCTTATTGTAGCTGGGTCATGTGACCAACTCCCTGACCTCCAACTGACCCAGGACAGAAAGCCAGTAACTGCTCTATTCATTCCTATGGGAGCCTCACTTTCAGTCTCATAGGAATACATAGAGAATTAGACTTCCTGTCCACACATAAGTCTATGTGTGAGTTGGTGGGTCTAATTCAGTGATGGCTAACCTCGGCACTCCAGCTGTGGTGAAACTACGACTCCCAGCATGCTCCATTTATTTCTATTGAGTTCTGAGAGCAGTCAAGCAAGGGGGGCATCTTGGGATTTGTAGTTTTACCACAGCTGGAGTGCCAAGGTTAGCCATCACTGGTCTAATTGGTGGTCACACGACACAGATAAGAAACTTCAGGATGATATAAGTCAAAAATTCAGACACTGGTAAGAAAATGACATTCACTACAGATTATATCATGTACATTTCTAGCAGGACATGGAATAAAATTTTTGTCGGGAGTTCTTCTTTAAGCTACACTGCGATATATACAGTATGTATGAATAGAATCCACAAAGGGACTACACAAATAATGGTTATGAGCCAGGGGTGGATTGGACATAGACCCTACAGGGAAATTTTCCGGTGGGCCAAAGCCCAGGGGGACCGCCCAAGCCCAGGGGCCCATTGGGAACCTAAAGTGGCCCTGGAAAAAATACCTAAAAGTGTCCCCATGTTGTAGAAGGGTCTAAAATGACAGGAGGTGGGGCAACGAAAGTAGGGGGGGTCAGCAATACCATAGTGCAAAACTCCACATACCACAGTGCCTCACAATAAATTGTACAAAAAGCTGTCCCTCTGAGTTGGCCATCAATAGAGGCCATTTTCTCTCCTCTTTCCAGTTGTCTCTAAGATATGGAGAAGGGTGCTTTGGAGGTGAGATGCGGGACATAGTTGAATTCAGGAGGGCATCTTGCTGGCCGGGTATATGAGTACCTGATTCTCACAGAGTTAATTACCACTGATAACTTATTATATAACCAGCCAGTGGCAGAAATGGGGGCTTGGGCAGCCACCTTGGCATCGACCCACCGGGAAATTTCCCTGTAAGGTCTATGGCCAATTCGCCCCTGCCCTCCTCTCTGTCACTGGCCAGTGACCGCACATGTCTTCCTAAATTCAACTACTGTGGCCCGCATCTCAAATTCTATATCTTTATCAGAGACAACTCGACTAGGAGGAGGACACAAAATGGCAGCTCCTGATAGCCACCACAGAGGGAGAACTTTTGTACTCCACTTTAAGTTCCCAGTCCACCCCTGTTCTGAGCCCCTACCAAGCACCAAAGTCATCATACAATTCTCAGCCTGGGTAACACATTGTACAGCACTAAACCCAGTTAGAACATTTATCAACCACTGACAGAATACGTGATCAGTGTATTATCACTGTGGATCCCATCAATCACCAGAACAGGGATCCCAGATAGGGTGGTGTCAGTTTTGAGCCAAGTTGGAGTCAGTGATAATATAATTTGAACTCTGGCTTCAAGATAAAATTATTAAATTTTATATATTATTAATATTGTACGTATAAATCATTTATTATTTGCAGATCTTGTTGTATGCTTACTTTAAAAGGAATTTAGGAAAGTGTATAGAAATTATAATCATATAAGGTCGCAACTAGGCTGTTGTAATTATTAAACATGAGCAATGTATATAAAAAAGTAGAAGCTGGAGTCGGATTCAGACTATGGAAAAATAGAGGAGTGAGGTCAGATTCAAAATTCATTCAAAGTCTATTGGGTGAAGTGGACAGTTTGACTTTGCTCATTGTTTTCAATGGAGAAAATAGTGCTGTAGACTACATAATTTTTTCTGCCAAAAACACAAGAACTACGAAATTAAGAAAACATCAGTGTTAACAGTCCCTTATGCCTACTGATGCAGCATGACTTAATATTTAGTGGGGAGGACACAACAGCATTATAACTGGCCTAAAATGGAAGATGAAAAAAGCTTAAAAAGGTTAAACGTTTATTTAGCAATGTCAAACACTGCACAATGCAAACGTATTTGACGTTGATATGAAAATTAGAATTAGAGGATTAAATTTTTAATCTAAATATCATTCATTGAGCAAAACTACCTAAAATAGAAATCTCTATATGTCCTGCAAAACAAGAAAAACCCAATAAAAAGGTATACTAAAACAATAAAAAAGTATACCAAGGGCTGTAATACACTGCTAGATTTAGCAGACAATTGTAGGGAAGGAAGCATTTTTTCTTGGCAATCGCCTGCTCGTCGGTGAAGGAGAGCACTGCAGTGATCTCCTCTACAGTATGGGAAGAAGCGATCGCTAATGCCATCACTTATTCTCATACAGAATAATTCTTTGCCGACAGCAGAGAGTGATTAGACAACACGACCTGCTGGCGGAAAACAATGCATTTCGCTCTTTTATCGGATAATTGGCATCACCTTTACACCTTCAGATCATCAATAAAGACCGTCCCTACAGACGCTTGATGATGTGGCCGATCCTTGACCAGTGTAATTCATCCCTTAGAAACAATAAAAACTTATACTAAAAACAATAAAAAGGTATGCTAAGAAATAATAAAAAGGTATGTGAAGAAACAATAAAAAGGGATAATAAGAAACAATAAAAAGGTACATTATGTAACAATAAAAAGGTACATTACAAAACAATTAGGTAAGGATACACTAACAATACAAATGTCACCAAATTCAGCACTATAAAAGGAGAAATTTTGCTCTGGGCAAAAAGGCGTAAAACATAAAAACTCTGAAGTAAGATTCACATATAACCACAAATATAATAAAGTTGAGGAATACAAGCCATCAATGCAAACGTTCCAGAAGCTGAGAGTCAAAAAACGTCTAATTTCTATTCTACAAGATAAGAGCGACATACCTGTAGGAGCTTCCACCTGATGTTCAGATCATCCAGTTGGCGAGATGTTTTTGCAGATGGCTGAATATCTAGAGCAGAGAGCTGACTAGCCACATCATTCACTGTCTTCACCTTTGAGCTGATGGGTGCAATTTCCTCTCCAAACGCCTGTCAAGAAATATTTAAAACTCTAGTCAGCACTATGAATCTGTGATCCGTATGAAGGAAAACTGAAAGGTGAGTGCAGATTTTATTAGAGGAAGTTTTTTTGTGTACAGAGTTTTGAAAGGATTGAAAAGAATTTTATGAATTTTTATTGAATTAACTATCTTATACATAGCAATACAATGTCATAGAGTGAAATAAATACTTTATATAAAAGCAAACTTTAAATAAATTCAAGACACCACTTTTGCTGATAGGTCCGTACATTCACATACTACAGCTGGGTCCAGTTTCACTAGGAACAATATAATATATTTTATTGGTGAAAGGCTACGTTTCCATTTTATTATGTATCGTATTTTATTTATAGGAATTATAAAATCTTATTACTTTGTGCCAGCCTCTTTTATATGTGTCTTGAGAGCAGATAACAATATTTCCCTTACTCCAGTTTTCAGCTGTATCTGCCACTGGAAGCAGTGTCTAAGCATAAATTTGTAAATGAATGGCCATCCAATTGCTTCTCCATTCAGGCACATAGAAAGGGACCAGATCCCACTCTATTTACTAATGGGACAAATGAAAAAAAGTTGTCATCCTAAAAAATCCCCTTATTTGAGAACTACCAGATGTGCTATATATAAGGCGACTTGTATCATTATCATTACCACACTGTCTTATCTATGCTCTAACACTGATCCACCTTGTCATAGGGATATTATGTAGATCCAGATAATCACCCACATCAATATACACATCTGAAGTATTTTATATGTGAGTAATGATATGGGTCCACACAAAAATTCAACAGTACAGGCAGTTAGTGCTGGCATTTGACACAGGAATATAAATGTACACTTTTCAGAGATACAGAGATATGCTTAGCTTAAGCCCTAGTAGTGATGTTCAGGCAGGGCAAGTGCCATTGTATGATAACACATCTACTGGCGCTCACTTGCACCCTCCTGATCACACAGGCCAAAGCTAACTGAATGTGGTACAACCAATTCCTTCCGACATTGTTCCTCTCACATTCTCTTCTCTTCATTATTGGCAGAACATCCCTGATTACACAGAAAGATGCAGATCGTGCTGCCAATATTCGGGCATCTTTCATCCTGACGAAAGATGTCCATCAGTCCATGAACGGTTACTTGCTCAGTCATTGGCTTCTTAATTATACACGGCAATTATCGGGAACAAGTATACGTATGAATGCTTGTTCCCGATAATTGACCAAAAATGATGCAGCCTAACTAAAATTTGAAGCATAACCTGGTATCAGTGACCAAATATGTATTGGTCCACCGAGGATGACCGACAAGAACCTAATTTATAGCCTAAAATGTTAGGGGTTCACCACTTTATAGTTACTGTTAACTAATGTTGTTGTAAGATAATTATATGGACTTAATAATATAGCCTTTTGTGGTGTCCACACAAAGGTCTTGTCCATAAAATGGCTGCTGATGTAGGGTCATGTGACCAGGGAAATCCCCTCCATGTGTTGTCTCCTCCATTTTAATACACTGTACCTGCCATGTACTTGCACTGTTGGGAGTGTAGTGCAGGTGCATGTGTTTGAATAGAAGAGACATCACATGGAGGTGATTTGTCTGGTCACATGACTCTCCATCAGGGACCATCTTGTGGACTGAACCTCTAAGAGGACAACACAGAAGATTTGCCTAACAAGGGGGCGAGGCTTAAAATGTAGCAAAGGGCACATAATATCAACAGACTATAGTAGTAAGTGTCATATAGACATCTTACATACACACTGGCCACTGGCAGCAGTGCAGGAGACCAAAAGATGGAGGAATGGGAGCCATCAGGCAGGACCAGAGCAGTAGGCAGCAGGTAAGTATGGACCTTTAAGTAGGTGATTCAGGCTAGGGGCCTTCTATTAATAGTTAATATCCCAGGAAAACACTTTAAGACAGTAAATAATGTCTCCTCCTATGCCTGAAACATACTGTGACTTCATGAAGAGAAAGCTAATCTATTGAATTTCTAACGGTTTTATTGCCTATCCTGACACAATTTCATCATCCCCAGATGTACGATTGTAGAAGTCTATATCCACACTCCTATGTATTTTATATCTAACCAAAGCCCCAAAGCTATACAAATCATAGAAAGCTCCAGGCTTTATCCCCCATATTCTGGTTTCCGCTTCTTTATCATGGTATTATGGAAGTTAGGTCTATTTGATTGTTTTTCTGTCTAGGCTGTTATTTTTTTATTGTTCCTATATATTATCTTAATGGTTTCTAAAGACTGAAATTAAAGAACAGTAATAAAAGTTTCATATTAAAAAAGTGCAGACACAAATAACACGAGCATGCGGCAAGTGGCGTGTGGCATTATTAAATAAATACATCAGTTCCTACGTGAAAAGCACAGTATCTCCTCTAACTTTACAGTGTATCATGGCTTCTCCTCTACAGGGTTATATATTCTCTCTTATAACTTCAAGGCTACAATTTGATCCTAGCAGAGAATTCATTCCGCTAGATTGAAACAGCAGCATTGAAGAGCTTGTCATATGTCTATAAAATGCACTCGCTTCACCCCAGTCCCTGCTGTACTCACATACAGAAAAATGCAATTTTACAAGTCTCTTATTTTATACTATTGTACTAGTAATGTAAAGAACGGATGGAACTGATGTCACAAATCACTATAATTATAAGACTTTTTTTTAAATCTTATTTCTTATCAGGCGTTTGAGGCACTGTATATTTCATCTTATACTGTATTCCATAAAATGAGTTATCTGGGATTTTGATATTGATGGTCTATCCTTAGGATAGCTCATTAAAGGGGTTGTCCCACGAAAACTATTCTACAGGTTTCAAACCAGCGCCTGAATCTGAATCCTTTTGTAATTGCATGTAATTAAAAATTTAGCATAGCCACTGAGTTATTGAATACAATGTATCTGTATAGCGCCACCTGCTGTTTGTTTTTTTTCTTATTTTTTGACCTGCTCACTGAGAAGGCTGCACATGCTCAGTTTCATCCTTCAACTGCCTCCTGGTGATAGGGAGAGCTGAGACACACCCCCTGAGCTGCAGCAGATAAGACACTCCCCTTGAGCTGTCAGCTTGATATAAATCTAGCCGAGTAATGAATTAAGAGATCTCTTAATCCATGTGAAGTACAGGGCTGGTTCTGGCTTTGTTACAAAGAGGTTGGCATGTAGTATATGATGTCTGATTTGCATTTTTCACAGTATTCATGGAATAACCCCTTTAATATCAGATCGGAAAGGGTCTCTCTACCGGTTCCCTCGCCAATCAGCTGTTTGAAGAGGCTGCTGTGCTCACTGGAGCTCCAGAGACCGCTGAGACCTCCTCACAGCTTGCAAAGCACAGCGCCGTCCATTGGATAACGGCTGTGCTAGGAATTGCGGCTCAGACCTATGACTACACTGGAATGTCACAGCCTCTTTGAATAGCTATAAGCCATCAATGATAGGCCATCAATATTAAAATCCCAGATAACCCCTTTCAGGATTCACTTTCAGGGTTCTCGGTTAGGGTGGTGGTGCAAATTGTTTCCTTCGACTAAGGCCCCAATGACGCCGTGCGCTCCTGTCCTCTGGGGCAGCACAGGCCAGGCTTTCACGGCCCGTATACAGCCGTGAAACACGGTCGTCTGAATGGGGCCTAAGGGATATATTACACCAGCAGATTATCTGACCAATTTCTGTCCAATCAGACCAATAATTGGTGTGTATAACAAAAGATCTGTGTGTGTAAACGGCCATCTGACCAATAATTGATCAGAATATCAGATAATCTGTTGGTGTAATACAGCCCTAAGGGTACACTGAAACTTTGCAGAAATTATTTATCGGTAGAAATAGAGATAGGAAACCACTGCCAAGGAAGTCCCAACAATTTATCTCCAAAGATAAATTGTTTGAGAAAAGTCTCAGTGTAGAGGAAGTTCCTAAGTGAAATGATTTTTGCCTCCATATAGCAATTTGATGCACAATCTCACTCATCTGTGTGAACAGTAATAGCCTTGCAATTTTAGATATCACAAGGACTTAGTAACAAAATATCTAGCCCCAAATTAAAGGGGTCGGACACTATAGAGGAATCCAGCAAAAGAAGTTTTGTTTTCCTGAAGCCTCCACAGGGGAAATAAAATGGGCTGTCTGAGTAATGCACTGCCGTGCTGGGTCCTCCAGGGCTAGAGACAGTCTTTGTAACAACATAAATAATTGGAAATATTATACAGTATTTACAAGCTGCAAAAGTGACAGAATCAAATATCTTAGCTATCAATCAGAACACCAGTAATTGGGTGCTTGGGCTTGGCTTGAATGACTTCCTGACACCCTGGACATTTTCTGAGTTAAAAAAAGATAGCAACACAAAGTCCCTTTTTTACTACTTTTTTGTTTTTACTTTACAATCGTAGGTTTTTTTTAATTCTATTTCCTGAACATAATTATGAGGGCTGCCATCTTTCCTGAGCTGTTATTAAAGGGGTTCTCCAGGATTCTAATATTGATGACCTATCCGCAAGCTCTAATATCACCTATTGTGAATGGTGGATCTTGTGTTATCTATATAGAGGTGATGGGCATTTTTTAAAAATAGACAGTGACATGAAAAATTAAAATCACTAAAAATACTTTAAAAATATGTGTAACATAAAAACTTGATTTAAATAATGGCTCTCTGATTAGCTTGGTCAGCTTTTTTCTAGCTTTTAGGGGCTACATGGCAATCTTAGGCTTAAAAGCAGTTGCGCTACCAAGGACACTACTTGCCCTGACCACAACCCCAGAATTGCCAAAAATCCAATGTTTTTTTTGCGTTTTTGGGGCTGCGGCAATTGCAAGTCAAGCTGCGACCCTATTCACTTCTGTGGCTGCACTGCTACACTATGAACCTTGGTCATGCGACACCTGTCGCACCCAAGATCCCGGTGTTGTCACAGTCTTAGATGATGTTATGAAGCTGAAATCCATTATTCTGACACATGTGGTGCAGAATAAACTTACAGTAAAGGTTTTGGTGGACAGAAGTCTGGCACACTGGGCTAGATTTTTGGTGGATTGGGACATATTTTAAAGGCACATGGGGAGATTTTTTGGAAATATGGACAAAAGCTAAGACAATAAATAGGTGGTATAAATGAGACAGTCTAAAGATGTGCCAGATTGATCATCCAGTATCAGCCACTATGGCAAATTTAGCAAATTTCAAGAATTAGGATATCTGGTCCACTGAGCCTCATTTATCAAAAGTGTCTTAAATAAAAATTGTCTTTATTACTCACAGTAACCAACCCCATCTGTAATAGACAATGAGGGTTGAACGGTGATTCAGTAACTGCTTTTTCTCTGAAAGGGTTTGGAAAGATGGGATACATTGTCCATTGTTAGAAGGGGCAAATAAAACATTCCCGATTCGACTTTTTACTTTAAATATGGGTGTGGAGTTAACAGCATAACCTCTTGGATAGTTTGTCTTTTCTACTGAAAAAAATAGAATATTTTGTATATCAAGTGTCTATTCATTAATTTTCCCATTCAGGCAGCAACTAGATTCTTTTATAACCCAAATTAATTAGCAACTATAAGAAGAAGTCTGTTCTTGTCCTCAAAATGGAGTGGAATAATGGATTCCAAACAATTTTTCAATTTTATCCACATGGGGAGTGTGAAGGACTGCAATGGCCAAATATAACCTATTCAGTAACTAGGTTACACATTTTTCTATGGCAAATCTGCTGGTAACTGTTTGCTTTTAATATTTAAGACACATAAATATTATAATACAAGCCACATAAAATACTAAAAGGCACAGTGACTTTAAAAAAAAAAAAAAACACTTACATTTATTTAACACCAGGTGGCACTGTCGTACTAGCCTCAATTTAAGCCATTAAATTTTACATCAGTAGAGCAATGCAGCCCCGATCAGTGAGTAAGGCTAAAGTCACACGCCCGTATCCGTTTTGCTGTCCGCAAATCACATATCCACAAGATGTGGATGTAGTCTGTGTGCATCCTGCAATTTTCATTGGTCTTATTAAAAAAATATAACAGACATTTTTTGCAGCCCAATAAAAATAAAATGATCCACAGGCGATCAGCAAAACATGCTGATCGGATGCAGACTGAAAATTCGCCTTGTGAACGTAGCCTTAGGCTGTGTTCACATTCATTATTTCTCCTACATTTAACAAGTATGTTGGCAAAGGGTGGAAAAGTGTTTTCATCCCACTGAGTACAGCTAAAAAAAAGTGGATACATTTTTTTGCAATGGGACCCTATGGTGACGGATGTCATACAGAAGGCATCTTTTTAAAGCAACTTTCACATCTGTGCTTTCCCTTTCCGCTATTGAGATCCGTCATAGGGTCTCAATAACGGGGGAAAACGCTTCTGTTTTGGCCCCATTCATTGTCAATGAGGAAAAAACTGAACGAAACGGAATGCACCAAAATGCATTCTGTTCCGTTTGGTTGCGTCCCTATCGTGGATAGAATAACCCTGCAAGCAGCGTTTTTCTGTCTGCGATGTGGTGCGGAGAAAGACGGATCCGTCCTGACTCACAATGTAAGTCAATGGGGACGGATCAGTTTTCTCTGACACAACTGATCCGTCCCACATTGACTTTCAATGGAGTTGATGACGGATCTGTCTTGGCTATGTTAAAGATAATACAACCGGATCCGTTCATAACGGATGCAGACGGTTGTATTATCTGCTGATCCATGACGGATCCAGCAAAAAAGCTGGTATGAAAGTAGCCTATATATTTCAGAAACCCTAAGGCACTTTAAGATAAATTTCAGTATGCAATGAAGATACTAAATAATTCCAGGATGAGTTCGCTGTTGTATCTACAGTATTAGTCTGAGGTCCGCATAATTTATGCCACAAATTCTTTGCCAAGCGCTGTGCAGTAAACACATATGATAAATCTGTCAGCATGACTGTGGCATAATTTAAAGAGAATGATAATCAATGCCTGGAATGATGTCAATACATTATAACTGCGAGGGATACAGTATAATAAACTGTGCAAGCATTGGTTTTGGTAATGAATTATGGCTCTGGAATCCTTGCACTGTATATTACACAATGTGAAAACTGCACATTTAGCTTCATGGTGCCAGCCAGGGTGATAATTTGAAGTTCTTTGGCAAAATGTGTAAGAGAGCTTTAGAACTGACAGTACTGGTATCCGTTATGCAAGTGAAGAATCCCTGGGCCACTTCAAGCACCAGAGATGTCACAGAACATGGACATGCAATCACATAGATAATACATACAGCGCTGTGACTGTAGCGGTATAATTATTGCAGGTATAATGACCAAAGTGAGGATAAATATGGACTATAAGCAGCACAGTCCCTGCCGGTTAAGCACAGGGTTGGTGCGGCATAATATGATGTGTTCGTTCACTGGACCAACATAGAACTAAAGGATATATGAGTGGGTCCACATCCGTTCCGCAATTTTGTGAAACTGGTGCAGACCAATTCATTTCAAAGGGGGCGGCAAAAGATGGGGACAGCACACTGCGTGCTGTCCACTTCCGTACTGCCGTTCAGTGGTCAAGCAAAAAATTATAGAACATGTCAAGAATAGAAATTTCTATAATCGGCTGCCCCTTCCAATTCGCAAATTTGTGGACCACAAAACACGGTGCGGTCATGTGAATGCTCCCTAAGGATGATGTCACAGTAGTAACAAATATAGTGATATGACGCTGTGACGTCATATGAAAGGGTTACTGCAGTGATGTCAGAGTAATGTCAAAGAGGAGGGGTATTAAAGGGCTTCTCCAGCTGTTTAACAGTTTTTGGCTCCCCTCCCTGCCAGACCTGTGTAAGGAAGCATACTTACAGTGCCTTGCGAAAGTATTCGGCCCCCTGGAACTTTTCAACCTTTTGCCACATTTCAGGCTTCAAACAAAAAGATATAGCATTTTAAATTTTTGGTGAAGAATCAACAAGTGGGTCACAATTGTGAAGTGGAACAAAATTTATTGGATCATTTAAACTTTTTTTGTAATAATAAAACTGAAAAGTGGGGCGTGCAAAATTATTCGGCCCCTTGCATTAATACTTTGTTGCGCCACCTTTTCTTGGGGTCGCTTGGGGTATGTCTCTATCAGTATTGCACATCTAGAGACTGAAATTCTTGACCATTCTTCCTTGCAAAACAGCTCGTGCTCTTTCAGGTTGGATGGAGAGCGTTTGTGACTTTGACTTGGCCATTCTAAGACCTGCATATGTTTATTTTTGAACCATTCCATTGTAGATTTTGCTTTATGTTTGGGATCATTGTCTTGTTGGAAGATAAATCTCCGTCCTAGTCTCAGGTCTTTTGCAGACTCCTACAGGTTTTCATCCAGAATGGTCCTGTATCCATGCTCCATCCATCTTCCCATCAATTTTAACCATCTTCCCTGTCCCTGCTGATGAAAAGCAGGCCCAAACCATGATGCTGCCACCACCATGTTTGACAGTGGGGATGGTGTCTTCAGGGTGATGAGCTGTGTTGATTTTACGCCAAACATATCGTTTTGCATTGTTTCCAAAATGTTCGATTTTGGTTTTATCTGACCAGAGCACCTTCTTCCACATGTTTGGTGTGTTTCCCAGGTGGCTTGTGGCAAACTGTACACAAGACTTTTTATGGATATCTTTGAGAAATGGCTTTCTTCTTGCCACTCTTCCATAAAGGCCAGATTTGTGAAGTGTTTGACTGATTGTTGTCCTATGGACAGACTCTCCCACCTCAGCTGTAGATCTCTGCAGTTCATCCAGAGTGATCATGAGCCTCTTGGCTGCATCTCTGATCAGTCTTCTCCTTGTTTGATATGAAAGTTTAGAGGGACGGCCGGGTCTTGGTAGATTTGCAGTGGTTTGATACTTCCATTTCAATATGATCGCTTGCACAGTGCTCCTTGGGATGTTTAAAGCTTGGGAAATCTTTTGGTATCCAAATCTGGCTTTAAACTTCTCCACAACAGTATCACGGACCTGCCTGGTGTGTTCCTTGGTCTTCATGATGCTCTCTGTGCTTTAAACAGAACCCTGAGACTATCACACAGTAGGTGCATTTATACAACAACATTGGATCATTCAGAGATCCTCAATGAACTTCTGAAGTGAGTTTTCTGAACTGAAAGTAAATGGGCCGAATAATTTTGCACGCCCAACTTTTCAGTTTTATTATTACAAAAAAAGTTTAAATGATCCAATAAATTTTGTTCCACTTCACAATTTTGACCCACTTGTTGTTGATTCTTCACCAAAAATTTAAAATATTATATCTTTTTGTTTGAAGCCTGAAATGTGGCAAAAGGTTGAAAAGTTCCAGGGGGCCGAATACTTTCGCAAGGCACTGTACCTGCTGTCCGCTGCTCAATTCTGGACCCTTCAATCCACTACTGGGTTTGCCAGCCTGTCACCAGGCCTGATGGGGGAACGTCACCGATGCATCAGTCATTGCCTAAAGTGTCACACATGACCCACGTCCATGCCGGAAGTTTACAATCGAGGACAGACAAAAGCAGAGGTGGAGCAAAGAGGTGGACCAAGCAGCGGAGAACACGCAAGCTTCCCTCCATTCGTGTTCTCTTACATCGCAGGTTGTAACCCAGGACCCAGGAGTGACCACAGCCCCTCCGCTCCTTACAGTCACACGGCCGGTGCAGACCCTTTTTGATATTAGTCCTCCCATGCAAATCAAACTGACAGATGCTAATATATCACCTGCATTTAGCACCTCTAAAATTATGAGTCATTCAACCAGCATGCCAGGCGAAGCATAAAGCATCTACAACAAGACATGAAATGAAATTATTATGATAGTTTGTGACTTTATTATATCTCAGCAGCTGCTTAGTGATTCATGTTTATAGATCTACTGCTTGCAAAACCTCAGTATAATTGAACATATCATTTCCATGAAATGTATGAAGGTGATAAAGCAAAGCATTATATCACTCTAATTAAGTGATCGTAGAAATTGCAATTTCACCCAGTATTTAGTAGTCACTTCACCCATTTCAACCAACACAAATCCAAATGACATCACTACCTGGGATCAAGTGTGATGTAATGCGCAAAGTAATGTACAAGACCATGAGAGAGACAGAAAACATAGAAAGAGATGAAAGCATAATAAATTCATCTATGAAGCCTTCTATTCAATTATATCAATGAATCACTGCCATAAGCCATCCCAATAGACTTACATTCTAACAATATATCTGTTGAAATACAGTACACATTTTTACTATCTTTTATATCAGTATACAACCTATTCTCATGAAGAAAGTGTAATAACTATAGCTGTTTTAAAATGCTACCAAACTTTCCCAGGTGCTTGAATATCAAATTTGCCTCAGGAGAGATTTCTCACTGTCTGTCTGTGACATTCACCAGTGTTGGA
The DNA here is from genome assembly GCA_900303285.1 of Rhinella marina. Taxonomy (NCBI): domain Eukaryota; kingdom Metazoa; phylum Chordata; class Amphibia; order Anura; family Bufonidae; genus Rhinella; species Rhinella marina. Next base: position 714,284 of record ONZH01021942.1, on the reverse strand, counting down.
GACCTGGATTTCAGATCTGGTAAAGCTGTACATACTGTCCATATAATGTTACCCTTACATAGTGCAAGTAACCCAGCTTTCCCAGGACCCTGAAAGGTAAATCTGCCTAGCTATGGCACTATTTAGGAGTGAGAAGGGGTTTTATCTTGGTAGATTTAGTATTCTGCAGTCTATTACAGTTCCACATGGTGGTAACCCAGTTTTCTTTGGACTATGAAAGGCAAATCAGCCTAGCAATGGCACTATTTAGGAGTGAGGAGGGGTTTTATCTTAGTATATTTATTAATCTGCAGTCTATTACAACTCCACATGGTTGTAAACCAGCTTTCTCAGGACCCACAACGGCAAACCTGCCTAGCTATAGCACTATTTGGGAGTCAGGGGAATGACTTATTTAGGTGGCATTATTATTTAGAAGTTCCTACTACAGGTCCATATAATTTACTCACTTATATAATTCCACACTAATATATTCCACCCTGCTTTATAGGCATAATCATCATTCATTTGTCACCCAGCATTGCAGGGGCACTGAATGACAGATCTGTCTAGCTATGCTGCAGAATGGAGGGTTTGTCACTGGGATTCTTACTCAGCTTTTCCAGGCTAACAAATCCAGCAACGTATTACACAATACTGGTGATTTACTAACCAATAGGCTCATCTGGCATTCTGTAGTCTGAGAAAGCTGTGGAATAAAGGACAGTGATGGGGCTATTGGTTATATAACCCCTATGCCATCAAGTTCTAAATGAGCTATTTATTTATTAAATGGTTACTTGTCTCACTCTCCACATCAGATATGTGTTTTTGATATACTGTGAATAAAAAATAGGTCTCTTCTAATTTACATAGCGTCCCAACTTTTTAGGAATTGGGGTTGTATATAATGCACAATGCTGCCCTGATGTGCATGTATCATATGGTGCCAGAGCAACATAATCTGTTGTCACCAATTTAGATGCACAGTGTTGTCAAGCTGGTGTAGCTATATGAAGGGAATTATGACTACATGACTAGGCCCATTTGGAATTCAGCAGTCTGGAAAAGCTTGGTTAAAACCTTTGTAGACATGTAATGGAGGACACACTTGGTATCTACACTCTCTATACGCTACACCCATAAATATAATAACAGGACTACCATATACCATATACGTAGTTTGATCTCCAGAATACCTCCACAAGTTTTTCTGTGTGGACTTTTTTAATGGATGATCAAGCTAAAAGCTGGTATTTTTTTTATCAAGAAAAGACCCATTCAAGGCTGGGGGTTTGCTGTACTAAATTTAGTTGAATATGTTCTTAAAGTTCAACAAGCCAGTGAAAGGTGAATACAAGGAAGGCTGAGATGTGAGAAAGGAAGATTGCACAGTTGCTGTAGACACAAGGTTTGGTCGCCATTCCAACATGGACGACAGAAATAGTCAGATATACATCAGTGAACATCAGTAAGGGCTGTATTACACCAACAGATTTTCTGACCAATCAATGGTCAGATGGCCGTTTACACACCACACAGATCTTCTGTTACACACCAATTATTGGTCTGAGTGGACAGAAATTGGTCAGATAATCTGTTGGTGTAATACAGCCATCAAGGTCAACCTGTCATAACATGGTTACAGCAACACCACAACCTCTTTTGAGCCAGATAGAAGGAGTGAGTTGACTATTTCACAAATAAGGCAGATGGAATGAATGACAAGGAACATATTTCAAATGAAGGTCAGAATGCTCTGTTTCATGTTTACTCAGAGACTGAAGGACGTATGTCAGGAGTAATCAAAAATTCTGGCCAGATGAGAGGCTTTACAAAGATTTACAGGTCAGAAAAGTCAATACATCCTTTCAACACTAATTGGCAAAATAAACTGTAATAAATTATCTAGGTACATCACCTCTATATACAATACTAAACAAATACTTTTCCAACATGCCAATCAGGAGCTGAAAAAGCTGTGTTCACATGCTGTAACTACTATATACAGTATATGGACAAACGTATTGGGGCAACTACACATTACACCTACAGGAGCTTTTCTACAAGATTGTGGAGTGTGTCTGTAGGATTTTCTGCACATTTATCAAGAAGAGCATTTCCAGACACTGATGTTGGATGAGAGGGCCAGGCTCGCAATCTCCATTCTAGTTCATCCCAAAGGTTAATGAGGTTGAGGTCAGGGCTCTGTGAGGGCCAGACAAGTTCTTCCAAACCATACTTATCAACCATGCCTTTATGGTAATGCTAAAACAGAGAAGAGCCTTTCCCAAACTGCCCCGACAAAGTTGCAAGCCTACAGTTGCCCAAAATGTCTTACTCATTGGTACTAAGGAGGCAAAAAAGTCTAAAATGCTGAAGCATTAAGATTTCTCTTCACTGGAACTAAGGGGCCTGGGCCAACCCCTGAAAAACAACCCATAGCATTATCCCTCAGCCTCATCCACCAAACTTTACAGTTGACACAATGCAATAAGACAGGTAAGGTTCTCCTGCGATTTGCCAAATACAGACTCCCTAGACTGCTCCAGAGTCTGGTGGTGGCACTTATATACCACTGCATCTGAGGCCTGGCATTGTACTTGGATCGATAAATGTTAAATAACAGACAATACTATATATAGTTGGAATGTCAATAAACAAGGTTGGGCTTCTATGCAATGTATATGCACATGTAAATATCAACTTTAACAGGTGAATAATAAAATGTACATTGACACACATATATATAAAATACTTACACTTGTCTTCTCAATGTGTTCCTTCAAAGAGTCAATTAGTAAATCTCCGACCGGTTTCCAGCCACTGCGCACTTTCTCTGCTGCTACCAATCCTGTATCAAGATCATCCATTGCACTTTGCAAAACTCTCAATTTTTCCAAGGCTTTCTCCACTTGCTTCTGCCAGCTGACTGCCTGCGAGTTCAGGCTTTCCCACTTCTCTTTAACTTCGACTGACTGCTTACGCATGGTTCTGGCAATTTTTTGGGCTCTCTCTTCAGGGGTTAATTCTTTAAGAAATGAAAAGGAACAGACAGGCTTTGTTAGCTTACTCATTTAAAAAGTCAAAATCTATCTAAAGTGTATCACAGTCCAAGAGCGCCAAATATGGAGGTTCTGACAAAAGGAGCGGTGGCGCACATCGCATTCAGACAACAAATGTCTAGTGAATGTCTTTCGGGTCCAGTATTTTTAATAAAAATAAGATGCATCTCTATTATTAGGGTGAGTGGTACAACATATGAGATAGATATAACACTAATATTACATACAGAAAATCTGTCTACAAATGTGAACCTCTTTAGATGACAGGAATCTACTGACATTAAGAAATGTATTACCAGATCAAAAATTCTTAGTAATCTGTGATTCTTTTTTCATTAAAGGGGATGTGTCAGCAAATTAGTATGTATATGAAATTGCGTATAATAAAACACCAACGTGAACATGGGACCAATACAGATGCCGTCAGCATCCAAACCCGACTTTGGATTCTTAATTTTAAATGTTTTCAAAGATAAAGAAATGAATACCAATCTTGCGTGACTTCGGGTGAAATAAAGTTTGGCTCCACAGAGCCAATACATTTTAATGTTGTATGGACACAGCATTAAAATCGAAGTATTTGACCCAATCGACATTGGAACGATGATCTGAAGCTCGATTCGCTAAATACTAACTTTAAGGGCCACAGTAAACAACCACATGCCAATGTATCTATCACTAACGATGACCAGCCAGCAGCACTAAGGACCCCTTTAAACAGGTTGAGGATCATGATAATTATTGGTAATGAACGTTCATACAGTCATTTGCCATTAATCACCTGACAAACGAGCAAACAACACTTGACCTAACTGAACGTCACATGTATACAAGAGTGTATGGAGCACCCTCAGCAGCTGGCTGTGAAATACAGCGGTCACCCGCTTGCTGTGACCAGGATCGCAGATATGTCCACTGGATCTGAGCTGTTAGTCAGTTAGTTAGTCTGACTTCTGCCTGACCTACCCTGGCAAAATTATGTGTGTAATGCCTGGGACATCGGCAGCCACAATTACTTGCAGGCATCTTCGTAAGTGTCCTATCTCTATGGTAACTAGGCCTGGGCTACATTTGCAGGAGTGTCGGTTGATTACAGGAAGTGCTGGCATGATGACTTCACGTGGATCACCTGAGTTTAGGCATCAAATGTGACTTTAGTGCAGCCTACTGAAACAGGCAGCTACCAGCCACAACTTCCTGTAAATAAGGTCTTCAGGTTTTCTTTGCATATTTTTTTTGGTTACTGCTGATTTCTTGCCTGAATGTCTGACTCTGCTTCTTCCTTAAGATTTGGACCCTGATGTGACTTCTTAGTATTGACCTAGCTTGGTATCGTATTGCCCTTGTCTTCTAATTTTGGCTCTAATTGTCTCTCCTGGTTTTGACCCATTCTGTATGTTACTGTTTAGTCCTCCATTTCTGGTGTATTTTTCCTTGCGCCTGTCTGTTACTATGTTTTCTATTTTTGTCCTTGCCTCACTTAGACCCCTGCACTTAGTCAATCAGCTACTGTCGTTCAGTTGCGGGCCACTGCTTAAAATGGTTCTTGAAAGTAGTTAGGGACAGTGGTTCGAGTGGAGTTCAGGGCTTCACTGTTCCCTACCTTGACAATGTGGTGCTCATTGGCTGTCAAGGCAGCCTGGGGCCTTGTGAAGGCTCCTGGGCCAACAAAGGTGATCTCTGTATTAACCTCTTAGTGACCAGTCTGTTTTAGTGACCAAGCAATTTTTTTATAGTTGCCTTCAAAGTTTTCCATCACTGTAGTCGTATGAGGGCTTTTTGAGGGACAAGTTGTAGTTACTATACTGTAGACCAATTTGGGGTACACATAACTTACTGATTAACGTTTATTAACTGTTTTGGGGGAAATCAGAAAAAAACAGCAGTACTGCCACTGAATTTAAATCTGGAGTTAGCGGAGAAAAGTCGCAGATTGCGGCGCAAAGGACGTTTGCACCGCAATCTGCGCCAGAAATTCCCCTAATTTAGGCCTATTTCTGTTTAATAAATGACCCTCATAGTTTTAAAAATATGAAAAACCAAAAGTATTACAAATATAACTGATACATCACCCAAAAATGTCAGGGCCTAGTCATCTCAACTGGCCCTTTCAATCAAAGAGCTTGGAAAGAAAGTAGGAGGAGAAAGGGTGCACAGAGTGTCTTAGATCCATCCTCAGTGCACTTAAAGGCTATGAACACCTTCAAGATCAATTTTGTATGACTGCATTTTAGTCATGTTGAGCCAAACCATCAGGTTATTGTTCTGAAAGCTGAGTATATATCTGTTATTTCTGCTGAACTCACGACAGCTCATAAACGCTCATTTTAACTATCAAACTGATAAGAATATGGCTTAAGTAAGTGTTTATAAGAGAGATAAGGGCTATGCAGAGCATGATAGCATGATACTCTGCAGATCAACTGAAACATAGGCCTGATTCAGACAATCGTGCTTGATCCAGAAAATATGGACTGACTGTGGCTCCCCTTGACCAAACTAAATGCATCATAGTGATTTATGATATAATCAGTTCCTATCTGACCGTGGGTCTATTGTACTGTATGATGATGTGAATAATGTACAACAGACCTGCGGTGCCAAGGGATTAAGGCGGTTAAAAGGTTACTCCCATCTTATTAAGTGATTGGATAATGATTATTGGTAGGGGTCTCATATGGGATCCAAACAAGTAGTTATAGTGGGCCAAATAGGTGGCTCATGTCACAAATCAAGCCCTGACTGCTGCCCATTGATTATTGGATACGTGTTCTTGAAAGGTGGCAGGGGAAATATATTCTAGTATTTTACATTTAAAATGGTGGCAAACAGTATGAGGTATGAGGAACATTTCAACAGGAAAGCAAAAAATAAAAAATCATCATTCAGACAAAATTTTAACATGGCCAGGCACAAAAACTTAAGTGATCTGATGAACAAACGTGCTTTAGTGCCTGATGCAGGAGACTGGGAGCTATACACTGAGCCGAATCCCTCATTATAAACTCTATGAAAAAGAGAAGGGATGCAAAAGCCATGACCCAAGTTTTTCCTAGCAAGGTTGCATCAGCTGCTGTGTGACTGCAGAGCCAGTTAATGGATTATTTCAGAACACTTACAGAGACAGTTACGAGAATTTGTGCTGCAACCCTGGCCAGATTTCATTAGAAAACTTTGAAGAAGAAAACATCTGATTAAGACAGAAAAGTCAGAAAAAGAAAAATATTCTTTACATCCTTGAGATACCATGAAAGAAGAAAACCAGTTATCATGTGGATGGAAGAGCCAAGTTTAAATGCAATTCCGAATCCTGAGACCCAGATGGTGACACAGATTAACGGTGGGGTCCTGTTAGGACGCAGTCAGAAATCTATAAATTAATTGCGCCCTCTCTTTCTAGGGCTCACTGTTTTGCAGGCACATCAACAGCTGCTGACAAACATCATGTCTGACTAGCTTGAAACAGCCATCTGCCTTATGAAGAAATAACTTAAGCCATCCGTTATCTGAAAAGTGCACAAAGTAGGAAGAGCGACCAACCAAACTTTTAGATTTGAAGGCCTCTAGCAAATGATATTGAGGTCCTAACATGGGCTCATTGGTGCTCAGTGTGTCTCCATATGGTGACTGCTTGAGCAACAATATTCTTACCTAGAAGCAAAGGCATAGGATACTTTTCCTCATAGATTCTCAGTGGAAAAAAACCTCCCTGGTCCTCTGTGTAAAATCAGAGACACAAACATCTGCAGTGAAAGCCCAGAGAGGTCTATAGACAGCGTATTTTGGGATCGGGGAGATCTCAGATCTCAACAAAAGCTATGTGAATGAGCACACAGTCTTATTGGACCGATTGAAAAACTTACATTGGAGGAATACCCAAGAGGGCTAGTCTATTGAAAATGACCACATTGGACCTCATGTATTAAAGATCTATTAGCCCACAGAAACCAATTACAAGCAAGAAAGCTGGTTTTTCATATGAGGCACAGCAATTCAAGTTTGGAGTAAAAGTTTGGGAAGAATGCTGGTAGGCGCCACAATTTATAACTTTACTCATATTATAATTTAGAAAAAAATAATTCTGTACTCAAATGTACTTGGTACTATACAGTGCATTCTTGTGGGAACCAACAATGCAGTGGTCTGAGGGGTCATGTGCCTACTATTGGCATTATGGCTGCCATTGCTAATCGGTGCTGGCAGTAGTATGGCACGTAGCGGCTGAGGCAACTGATTAACTGAAGCTGTCACATGAACAGACATCGGGAAGGGGGTGGGGGGTGGTTGGCGGAGCATCAAGCTGGATCGGTGTAGGACTGAAGAGATGAGTAACGTTTTTAACGTTGTTAGTAATGTTTTTTAACAACTGAATAACCCCTTTACAAAAGCTATGTAAAATAGTACAACTGGTATATGATAATAAGCTTAACCAGCTCTACATGAAATGTATACAACCAGACACTGATCCCTTTAAACATGACTCCTTTTTTTGCCTAATAAACACCAGTAAACAGGTCAATAGAAAAGCACACAAGCAATGAAATAAAACAGCAGCATTTGTTTTCCTGAGTATGGCGTAGGATGCCACGACGCATCGGTGTGCTTTATGTTCTGGTTTTAAGGGAATGTTAACTGTGGGTCATGTAATGTTCCGTAGATAATAGTCCCTTGTGTCTGCCTCACGAATGGAGATTTGCAGCCTAAAGGCCGAACGGAAAGATAATTTGTTTCTCGTTGAGACAAAGACGACAAGGTAGCTTAAAGTCTAAAATAAGGGATTACTCGAGTTGTAGAGCATCGAGCACATGCTGGAGACCATTAGATATAGCTTAATTTCATGACTGCAGATTCCTTATTTTATTTTACACAGAAGTTGTGTGGCAACATGAATATTACCTCAAAACTGTACTTGAGTCTACGGTAGAGAATTAAATTAATCCTTTTACTATACTATAGAGCAGTGATCTCAAACCTGTGGCTCTCCATCTGTTATAAAACTACAACTCCCGTTGTGCCTCGTTAGCCGTAGGCTGTCAGGGTATGACTGGAGTTGTAGTTTTTCAACAGCTGGAGAACTACAGGTTGGGGAAGATTGTTATAGAGAATGCAAGTCACCTCTCTGCAGACATTTGAATGGGTTGTCCAGCAGGAATAGCATAAAAAAAACTAAATACAAGCACCACTGCACCAAAGGTCCCCTCCGGTCTTTGTTTACAGGTCCTGCACTGATGAGATGCTGTACATGCATGCAACCACTGCAGCCAATCACTGGCCTCAGAGGTGATGTCTGCATGCATGGCACAAGATTGGTGAGGCCAGTGATTGATGGCAGCAGTCACATGTTTGGCACATGACCTCTGCAGCAAAATCAACAGACCATTACAGAGGTAGAAGAATAAAATGTATTTTTATTTAAAGCAGCCCTTGTTGTTAGAAGCGTTCTTCTTAAATTAAAGACAACCCCTGACAAGGCAATCTGTCACCAGCTGACTCCTTATCCAATCTGCATAGATATAGGCATAGCTTTGGTTCACCTGATTAAAACGCTATTTTTCTTTCATTGATCCAAGGATCTCATTTCGAGTTAGGATACTTTTTATGTATTTTATGTGCAAATTAGGCCTTTGGTGCAATGAGGGTGTCACTGTTGCTCTTGTTGAATCCAAGCCCACAGCTATTTGTCTATGCACACAGTGTGTTAGAGAATTCGCTGGTGACAGATTACCTTTAAGGTGCTTCTAAAGCATCTTAAGGGGCTATGTTCGGCATATATGCCAGGAAAATCTTCCCAGTGTGTTTCCTGAATGCTAATTTCTGGAATACGTCAGTGTATACTATACACAGTACAGATAAAAAGTACATTGCGTGGCCAAAAGGCTGCACTTTCCTATGACGAAAAAAAAGGGAATACTAATGTATGAATACCCGAGGATACTGATGGCACATTGTTTTAGTATATGTATGATCTATGAGAGTCTATGGACCAGTTCAGCATATGCGTTAAAAGTACTTCCAGGCGCACTCCATGAACGTGCACACCCAACATGGTGTGAACACAGCCTAAAAAACACCGAAATCAGCACCCCCAATGAGGAATCCTGATTTCTTTTGTGATCTCCTTTGGAAACCCATCCGCATCCCGTATATAAAGTACAATTTACACAGGCTGAGATGCATACTGTTGCTGCAGTTATTACTTGATGAAGAAGAATCTGATTTTTCTGCCTGAAAATACGTAGAAATGGAAAGATAATCAATGTACATAGCACTTTTGGAAGATTACAGGCACCTATACTGATTTATTTCATTCTCAAGCTCGTTTGCTTCATGCTAAGCAAAATCAATGAAAAGCTAGCAAAGGAGCAACGTGGCGTGGAGGCCAAATGTACTGTATTCAAGTATCACTGCGGGAACGGATATTCAACTCTTTGTATTCCGCTCCACAGCAATACAAGGAACAAACGTTTCCAACCTGATGCTGCTTTCTGCTGCCGCCAAAGGTAGAATATTTAGTTTGGTCAAAGCTCGCTAAAATGTCATCTATTTTGCAGGTTAGAATTATTTAACTAGTCAGCGGGATTAAACAAATGAACGATCTACACTGGGACTGTGTACAAATAGAAAGAGTTCATAACTAAAAAAAACTAAATCCGGGAAGAGAAACTTACACACACTGGGCTGCTACACATTTCCGGATGTCGCGATCCGACATCTCTAAAAGATGTATTCTCATTTTGGACATCTATGGAAATATGCCATAAATATCCAAAAGATTAAAGTTCCATCTATGGGACTCCAATTCCAACACTACACGGGTCACCACCCGGCCTCTAGTTCCTGATGCTGTTCGACACACAGGTAAGTACCACTCAGCCAAGCACTGGGCAAGGTGCTTCATTGTATTTAGGACCTGAAACCACTTCTGACATGTCTGTTTTCTAGCAACTCTGAGATGCAAGGCTCCTTCATTCTTCCTCCTGGAAATGTACAAATAAATCAAGAACTGGGTGTTTCATTCCTCTTTTCATTGGGTTAGGTCCCTATACAATGACCCTCTATTGGCAAGGGAAATGTAAAACACATTGGGGCAGATTTACTAATCCTAAAGATGGTGTAAGATTAGACCGGCTGTCTAGACCTGCACCGGGTTTATCACAGGGGATCAGGCTGGATAATACATGTAGTGGGATAGACACTTTTCTCTAAGGGGCTGTTCACATCTCATTTTCGCTGTACGTCAAGCGGATACATTTGTAAACAGAAAAAATATAAAGAAGTGTATGGCTTAACGTACGCATAGACTATAATTGTGCAAACATAGTACAATGCTGCTTACTTTTGACTCAGTTTGTCACTGTTTACATTTCTGTACGTTTTTTTTTTTTGCAGGACAGAATAATGTACCATGCTTTTTCTGTCCAGTAAAAAAAAAAAACGGATAGAAACATATATGGCTTCTTTTTTTTACATTGCAGTGGGGGAAGGATGGAACATAATAATACATTTCTTTCTGTTAAACGTATCCATTTTTTCTTCAGGTAAAGTCTTCAAAATTCTTTATTTTAAAAAAAGAAAAGTTTAACAATAACTTCTAAGTTTTTTGTTACAAAAAACGGACAAAAACATTAAAACGTATGAACATCTGTCAAAAGTATATGTTAAAAAAAGGATAGATAACCACAAAATGTAGGTCAAAAATGAGATGTGAACAACGGCCTGTTTTTTCGGCAGATAATTGCTAATGATCGTTGTCATGAATGTTCGTTAGCGATAATCTGGCAGTGTAATACTGCTGCCGAACTAACCCTAACCCAAATCTTTTGACAGGTTAAAAAATTATCTTTTGCAGGAGGCAGATCTTGATGTCTAATCACGATTTGCGGCTGGCGAACCACGATAGGCGCAGAAACGTAAAAGTGAATTTCTCTGTCTTATCGTCATGCCATATTTAGGTCCAAAATTCTATGCTGATTAATTCCTTACATTTATGGTATATTGTTAGAATGCAGGTTGCATCTCTGGGACCCAATCCTATCTCCAGAACGGCGCACCTGAAGTGAAGAAGAGCACACCGCTCATATGCAGCGTACTCTCCATTCACTGCTATGGGACGTCAAGTGAGCTCAGTTATTATCATTGGTCCCACAGCAATGACTGCAGTGCAAGCTGCACATTCTCAGCCAACTCTCAAGTCAAAGCTATAGGACTGCCAGAAATAGTCAAACCAGCATTTGGTTATTTTCAGAGCTCTCACAGCGGTGAAGAGGGTGCTGCTGCACTGTCTTCAATTCAGAGGCCACATTATGGAGACAAACATGGACCCCAGAGGTGAGACCTGCTCCTATCTAACATTGGTGGAATATCCAAATTATATGCTATAAAATGTTGAAACGGGACAACCATTTAATATTTTTTCTAGGGTAAGAACTCACAGATCTAAAATCTAACAAGCTAGCTGCCTGCACTTGCCACTAGGGGAGCTTAGGAGCATACCATGCTATTATTGTGTTCAATGCATGAACAGTATGCAGCAAGCTTCCAAGCTCCCTCTAGAGGTGGCTGCAGGTAGTCAGCATATTCGCATGTAACTCTATGCAGGTTGTGGGGGCATAAACACATAATTTGTGTAAAATATGGATGAACAAATTGCTATTAAGACCAGACTATAGATCTCTGTTGGCTTAATTAACCAGTTATTAAACACCTGGTGAAAAAATGTAATGAACATATGCTTCATGATTTATTCATAATAAGCCAAGGTACTTGGATTTTAGAACTTCAAATCACCACTGTTATCCTGCATCTTACCCTTAAGTAAAGTAATTACAAGTCCCAGATGATAGCAGATCGTGGTAGTAAAGGGTCTATTATCCACTCAGCAATAATACATTACTTTAATAGTGAAGCTTTTATTTTCAGAGGATACAGTGAAGACTAACAGAATTTAATGAGAGAACGCAGACGTTCCTGTGTGCACTTGTTTGTCTGCTTTGCCAGGGTTTTTCCACCTCCATCGTGCAAATGTGACATTTCCAATATACTTTATTGTGCAGCCATCCATCACATATATCCATCATGTTTAGGAGAAGCTCGCCTGCCATTTAGCTCCAAATCCCCAGTATACGCATAGATTTAAAGGAAACCTGACATCAGGAAAATGGTGCCCGATCTTAGGGCACAGGTTAATACATTTAATGAAGTTGGGTGTAGCGATATAAATGTTTAATGATTTTGGTGTTTCCTGTGGAAGTACAAGGTTTCATTTTTTCGAGGGGTACTATCTCTGCTTGGGGAGAGAGTGTCTTAATCAGCGTGAAGAAACTTATAGGCCATACATGTTCCTCTGGAATTCTGGGAAGAAAATGATACAAATGAGCTCTTAACAAGCTCTGCCTCAATGTTTGACCCTTTAAATAGGCCTTGAAACATGACTTTGATATTAAATAAGACAGCACCTCATCTGCAGACAGCTGTTTCAGGGTGATTGCCCCCTCTTCAGTGCAGACCAGAGAGTACAGGCTTAACTGGGTGAGAGGTCTGTCAGGATTTGGGGGTTACTATCTCTCCTTGGGGAGAGAGCTCCTTAATCGGAGTGAGGAGACTTTCTCCACTGGAATTCTGGGAAGAAAGGGATGCAAATGAGCTCTTAACAAGCTCTGCCTCTAATGCCACCAGATGTAAGGCAGCTATCCTATAAGTCAATGCCCAACCCTTCAAATAGGCCTTGAGATTTGAGTCAAGGCGCTTTCTCCCCAAGGAGTGATAGTACCCCCAAATCCTAACTTAGGCCTCTCATCCAGTTACGCCAGTACTCTCTGCTCTGCACTGATGAGGACAATGACCCCAAAACAGCCGTCTGCAGATGAGGTGCTGGCTTATTTATTATCCAAGTCATGTCTCAAGGTCTATTTAAAGGGTCGATCATTGATGTATAGGATAGCTGCCTTACATCTGGTGGCATTAGAGGTAGAGCTTGTTAACAGCCCATTTGCATCCCTTTCTTCCCAGAGTACAAGGTTTCATTAAACTAAAGATCAGGCACCATTTTCTACTGATTCACAATTTTCTTGCAAACATTGCATCTTTAGGGGGTCCCCTTTCCCTAGAAAGTCACACCCATTTCCATGTCAAGCATCCATGAGAGCACTAAATATCCGTGTTTGTCCCAGGGTGTTTTTTCTGCCGTCCGTAGTGTCCGGCAGAAAAAAAGCCTGTCCGTGAATCTACGGACAGTTGGCAAGTGGCAACCCTGACCGCAGCCCTCCTTTCCTGCTACAGCCCGGGGAACGGACATATGAGGCAGGTGGCGCTGCACTAGTTCCCGGCTTCCTGTAGGTCCCAGTGACAGGAAGCCCCGCCCCCTCCGGTGATTACATAGCAGCCAGTATCCAGGAGATGCCGGGAAACGCCGCAGTCACCAGCGCTCACATGGCGCCCGGACACTGGCTGTGCTGCGACACACAGCAGCCAGGCCTGCAACACACAGCGGCAATGGAGGAGCCCGACCAGGTGAGTGACCAGCGGGGAAAGTGAGGAGAGACCCTGGGCCGGTACATCTGTATATCACTGTGCTGTATACATGTATGTAGAGGATTCATGTTGTATACAGAGATATCTATGTGACATATACATGTATGTAGAGGATTCATGTTGTATACAGAGGTATCTAAGTGATGATGTATACATGTATGTAGAGGATGCGTGTTGTATACAGAGATATCTATGTGATGTCATCACATAGATACCTCTGTATACAACATGCATCCTCTACATACACGTATACATCATCACATAGATACCTCTGTATACAACATGAATCCTCTACATAAATGAGTGTGGACCTACCTTAGACAAAAGGCTCACAGTTTGATCACAAGTACACGTGTAGGCGTCCAAAGTAAAGAATAAGCTAACGGTGAACGAACTGGGTCTATCTAAACTACCGTGGCACTACAGGGACTATCTGAACTGCAGACGGCTATCTAAACTACTGGGGCACTACATGGAGCTATCTAAACTACTGGGGGTACTATAGGAGGCTACCTAAACTACTGGAGGCACTAGAGGGGACCATTTAAGCTACTGTGGGCACTAGAGTGGACTGTTTAAGCTACTGGGGGCACTATAAGGGATATTATAATTACTGAGACCATTACAACGGGTCCTTATAATTTCTGGGAGCACTACTGGAGGCACTATGGCAGGGCTGGCCAACCTGCGGCTCTCCAGCTGTTGCAAAACTACAACTCCCAGCATGCCCAGTCTGCCTACAGCTATCATCCTACAGCAGGGCATGGTGGGAGTTGTAGTTTTACAACAGCTGGAGAGCCTCAGGTTGGCCAGCCCTGCACTATGGGAAAAATGATTTCTATTATGGGGAATTATTTCTACTACCAGGGGTACTATTGGGGGTGTTACTATTATTAGTACAATATGGTGGGCACTACTGCTAAAAGGGCTACTCGTGGAGCATTATCACTATTGGGGCACTACTACTAATGAGGGCACTCTGGGAGAGAATTATTAGTATCAGTGGGACTTTGGGGAGCACTGTAACTATATGGGGTCCTACCTATATGGCACTGTTATATTTAAGTATAGTATTTGGGGACATTGGGGAGCACAGTGGGCACAGTATTTTAGGTAGCAGCAGGATAACAGAAAAGTGGGTAATCTAAGGTGTCTTTGTGTCAAACTCTCCGGAGAAAAGATGGGGCTGAAAGAAGTGTCATGGCTGTGTGGGCTAAATAGAGAAGATGAGAAAAGAGAACATCTACATCAGGGAGACGTCACTGGATTAAAGAGGCATGTGGTGCTATATCATCTTGTAATGTAATGTCCATCCAAATATGTCCTATGTCCTCAGAGCCATTTTATGCAGCTCTGGTCTGTTAAACTGCAGCAAGGACTTGCCGGTATATGGTATGTCACTGCTGCAGCCAATCAGCAATCAGTGATCTAATGCTGAGAACTGGCTGCAGTGGTCACATGCCATACACCTGCACATCAGTGTGCACATCACCAACATTGTGACAGATGTGCACACTTGCCCATTACATGCCTGTCAGTCTTTGTTTACATGGCAGCAGCAATGATGCCAGAAAGTCCAGCGTGTCACAGACATCATCACTGCAGCCATATAAACAAAGCACTCAGACTAGAATGGCGGGGATGTAACAGCTGAAAATTGTTGATTTCGTTTCCATATGCCATATTTTATTTTTAACTACTAAACAATACTCTTTATTCTTTGGCATGGAAGGGGGCATGTCCTCTAAAAAGGGGGTGTGGCGTATGTCCGTAAAAATTTTGGGCCGTCCGTAAATTTTGGTTCAGTTGTCCAGAAAAATTTGAAAGGAAGGTTGGCAACCCTGGTCTGTCCTCAGTGCTTGATTATAATTTTACCAAACTGTGGGATGATATTTAGAAACTTTGCAATGATAAAGTACTGTATCAGGGACGTACGGCTGAGAAACATCACAAAATGCCGCCTAGATAGGCTACAACAAGTTGATGATGCACAGGACCGCTTGGCTGAAAACTCTGGAATGAAGGGCTTGGCTTCTATCTCGCTTGCTACAAATATATATAGAAAATATCTATCTACTGTGAGACCTCTCCAGAACACCTCCTCTTTGATAAGACCATCCATCCATTTATCTAAAGCAGATTTCCTGTCTCAGTTTTCCATAACATCTTATGCACACTGGAGCAGAAGACCAGGTTTCACGGTGCGTGTGTATATATAAGCTGTATATATCTGCAAACAGTGCAAGGATAATGGAATCATTATCTTTCATTTTAAAGCAAGGTTACAAACCTGCATAAGTCATTTTCACTCCAATCTTTGCAGGGTTTTACATTTGTGCATCTTTAGAAAAGATTACCACAATGAATGGCTCCAGTGTAAGCGATATTTCCAGCTCTCACACTGTCGTCTTGAAACGGTGCTTGAGAAAAAACAATCTTCTTTCCACCATACTGTTTCCATTCACAGGGCAAGTAAATCTGCCATAAATTGCTGCCCACAACCTGGCAGCGACTGGCCCATTTGTTTTCCCGAGGTTTTAACTTATTGAAGCTTATTTATACGAGAGTATTGATTATCTGTGAGAGTCATTCCTCAATGTCCCAAACTACGCATGTAACAATTCACATCCAGAAGGCTGTGACAGCAGACGGAGCCGGGCTTCAAAACTACCCTAAATTGAACTGAAACGAAATTGTTTTAAACACTTACATAGGGATTTCATTCACTGGAAGCCAAGATGTAAATGTATGGTTTCTACTAGAATATTAGAAAGCTTATTCACATTCCAACATGAATATAGCGGAATGTGTCTTGTTTCCACAGCAAATATCTACTCATAAAACAAAGTTCTATAGGGTCATAGTTAGGCCTTTTACAGACTTCAGTGAATTGCGGACGTGTGCTATCTATGGTCTACTCGGACTGCTCACGTATCTTTTGACTTTGATGTGGGTATTCATACATCAGTGGTTTTCCATGGACTGTGGGTCTGTGGTGACAGCATGGAAGCATGCCTTATTTTTGTCCATAATTATGGATTTCTCAAGCACATAGTCTATGGGTCTGGAAAAATCACGGACACAACAGGCTTCAATATTAAAAGAGAAAATCCTTGGCACTTACCATCACCGATTTTCTCTTTTAATACTGAAGTCTGAATACATGGCTGAACCTTTCTACAATCAACTACTTTGGTATGGTGACATGAATTGGAAAGCTTAGGTAGTGCCAGGCATGGCATCCGTATTTGGTACATGGTTTTCATGGACTACTGGTAGGAAATGCTCTTGAAATAAATTTTCAGCCTAGCAATGTCTGTGGAATACAGATGACACACAGAAGGCTAAAATCAGACACAAAGACCCAACATGCATCTTTCATGGACATCTTCACGGATAAACCCCTAACCATTTTGTCACAGATGTCATCATGGACACAGATGTATGATAGAGGCCTTATAGGGCAGCAGTTCCTAATGAATAGACCACAGTCCGAATCCAAACAATAATTAAATCATAAGGCCTAGTGCACATGACTGTAACACATATGTGATATTTGGATCTGTAAGAAGTCTATGGGCCTGTACTGTACCTCCAACTGCTGGGGCTTGGACCCCCTGCCACTTACAAGAATGGGGGCCTCTGAGTCCCCTGTGTGAATGGGGCGGTAATGCATATGAATGGCTACCAGAATGGAACGGTGGTTACACATCTGCACCATCCACACAGGGGACAGGGACCCCCATTCTTGTGATCACTGGGTCCCCGGGCAGTAAGACCCCCAGTGATGAAACATTCATTACCTGTCCATGGATAAGTGCTGTAAACCCTACGTTTCTTCCTGCTTATCAGGTGCAGCTTGTAGATCTGCTTCTAGACAGCAATACGCATTGGGAAATGTAATTTGAAAAAAAAAAAAGGTACCGCTGCGACTCTAATGTAATGAGTAATACGGAATGATATATTGCCAGAATAGTTGAAGTACCTAATCCTATTTCCTATTATCAAGACTTACAGACTTTTGAAAAATCACAAGCATCTCCAATTGCAAATCCTAAAAAGTCACCTTGCATTAGATCCGCGCCAGCTTCAAGCATTGATGGGCTTTAAAGTCTAAATGCAGCCACTACAAGCTGGACATGATTTGATAGCCAATCTCAAGTAACCGCGCTCTGAAAAGCAATACCAGCCCAGAGACGCAGATACAGAGGTCACAACGGATGACCTCTATATCGGCCAGTGACAGCACCTTGTTGTGGAGGCTGTTTTCTTGTAAGACGACAGATAAAGCTGTACTATACTGTATCAGCAAGCGCATGGAATTACAACAGTGTCCTGTATAGATCTGCACGACTACAATGCAAGATTTCCCTTGTGAGCTTCACCCAGGGAAGCAGAAATCAAGCAATGAAAAAAATGGCTCGTTCTCCTTGAACTAAAAATAAATTATTTCCAACAAACACCTAAATCACAGCGGTATTAGAGAAAAATGTTAAAAGAACTGCAAGTTTCAAAGAATTACTTTTCTCCTACTCCCATAATCCATTGGCATGCTGGCCGGCCAGAAATTAAAAGAGAACTTTGGGGGTCATTTACTATAATGAAATACACCAAATTAGTTGCGCTGCTATCAGCGACTTCTCCCCGCTCATAGCAGGTCTAAATTTGATGGCCTAAAAAATGGTCTAAATGTAAGTCAGCTCGGAAGCTGTCTTCCATTTAGAACTTGCACTATATGCACTGCTTGCGCCTCTTCATAACTTCGGCGGATCCACTGCCAGCACAAGGCCTTTATTAAGACCGGCGTCTAAAATGTCATTCTTAATAAATGTGCTCCTTTGTATTTGCCTTCACGTTACTACACGCCTGCCATTCTATCTTCTGCTTCTTATTCTTCTATATAAAGTACATAATAGCTAGCAAACACGATAAATAGAAAAAGTACAGTATATCAAAGAGGTTATCCAGGATAAGAAAAGGGTTAGGCCTTGTTCACACTTCAGTTTTTTTATCAGTTATTTTCATCAGTTCTTGTGAGTCAAAACCAGGTGCAGGTCAAAAACACAGAGCAGTTGCAGATCTTTTCATTATACCTTATGTCTGTGGAACGTCCACTACTGGTTTTAGCTCACAATAACTGATGGAAATAACTGATCAAATAACTGACGTGTGAACAAGGCCTTAGGGTGTTTTTTCCAAAAACAGCTTTGCTCCATAAAGTGTAACTGGTATTGCAGGTTAAACTCCAATCAATTTTGGGGAAGAAGTGTAATACCATACACAACTCATGGACAAATGCGGTCGTTGTTGGTTAAAAAAAAAAAAAGTAAAAAGCATAGTGGACCCTTTTTTTTTTAAACCCTGAATAACACTTTCAGTGGTGCATTGCTGTAAAGCCCTGTATTCAAGATGCTACACACCATGATGTCAGCAATAACAGAACTACGGTGAAACCTCTC
This sequence comes from Rhinella marina, assembly GCA_900303285.1. Taxonomy (NCBI): domain Eukaryota; kingdom Metazoa; phylum Chordata; class Amphibia; order Anura; family Bufonidae; genus Rhinella; species Rhinella marina. The sequence goes on along the minus strand of ONZH01021942.1, from coordinate 695,251 downwards.
CAAATAACCCCACCCTTAAGGCACATTTACATGCACCGACTGGGTAGGCAATTATCAGGAAGGAACTGCTCCTTCCCCAAAACTGGCTGCTTGTCAGTGGAGGTGAGAGGTGCATTTACATATAGCAATCACCTCCAGTATATGAGGGAAAGCACTAGCTGTTCAAACGCTTGTCCTCATACACAGTCACTGTTTCTGGGCAACAAATTACAGTTTACGCAGCACAATCTGCTGCCCGGAAAAGATGATTGAAGTGTCCACTGAATCAATGATTTCACCCATTCTGCTCATTCACTGGGTGGTCTGCCTCACCTTTTCACATGCTGATTGAGGTTAACAAGCATTCTTACTAATGTTTGTTCCCGATACTGGACTGGACTGGACAATTGTCCCATATCAACCTGGCTTTATCCAGACCAAAATTATTGTGACGGATTTTCAGTTCCACCACATATTTTTCATACTGACCACCTTCTTTGAGAATACCATCCCCCTAAAACACTTTTCAATTTTATTTTCAGTGGTCATCTCAAAGAGGCTTCACTGTATACTGTATGTAATCTCAGCCTCTGAAGCCAGGTTTGACCCGACTCACTTGGTCTCAAGTCTTAAGAGCTATCAGCATAAAGAGAACCTCAATAGTCCAGAAAAAGAGCTGTCAAAACTTGGAAATCAATTCTATGGAGAACAATGAACCTCAACACATCATACGTAAGGTTATATGTATTAGAAGTAGCTGACAAATCTGAAAAGAAGACCTTGATGACAACAACAGGCGGCTAACAATCACATTTTGCCATTCAAAACAATGGATTCTGGAACTATTCATACAATAAGAAATGATATCTATTAATCCTGCGAAGCACGGAAAGCATCACTGCACAGTACGTATGCATAAAAGAAGAATGCATTACAGCACAGGATGACAAGCCGTGGATGTCAATGACATTTAAGCATTTTCATTTCTAAAAGATCACTTTAGATAATGAGCCTTCAAACTGTAAAGATGAAAGGATAAAGCTAGAAAATGAACAATAATTTGTGGAACTATGACGCAACAAATTGTCAGGGTAATGTACTTAGTCAATGCGCTCACATTTCTGATGTGGCTTCTGGATTCATAATTCCTGCCACCACTGGTTTTTTGTCACACCATGTACATTAATCACATGCAGGGGTGGACTAGGAACTTAAAGGGGTTGTCCGGGTTCAGAGCTGAACCCGGACATACCCTTAATTTCACCCAGGCAGCCTGCCTGATGTTAGCATCGGAGCATCCTATACTCCGATGCCCTCCTTTGCCCTGCGCTAACTAGCACAGGGCAAAGGCATTTAGCCCGGTTCCGGTGACGTACCAGGCTCTGCCAGGTGGAGGCTTCCGCCCAGCAGTGAGCCCGGTGACATCATCGGCGCTGATGGGCGGGCTGTAGTGCTGCCCTAGCCAGTAAAACGGCTAGGGCAGCGCTAAAGTCGGCCCATTACAGCCGGCAACGTAGCTTCCGCCCGGCAGTGTGTTATTGTAAACAGAAGAGCCCTTGCCCTGCGCGATCCAGCGCAGGGCAAGGGAGGGCATCGGAGCATGAGATGCTCTGATGCTAACATCAGGCGGGCTGCCTGGGTGAATTTAAGGGTATGTCTGGGTTCAGCTCTGAACCCGGACAACCCCTTTAAAGTGGCCTTGGAAAAACCTAAGAGTGGTCCCATGTTGTGTTGTAGGTGCATCCAAATTGACAGAAGAATGGGAAAACACAAGTAGGCAAAGCCAGCATATGTAGGTAGGGACAACAGAAGAAGGCAGGACCTACAATGCCATATTGCCACGCAAAATACTGCCCCTTTAGAACCAAATACCATAGTGCAGCACAAAATACCACCGCCCTTGCAACAGTATTTGACTGTATCACCATCCTGAGTACAGTGATACAGTTGAGTTCAGGAGGACACATGAGGCCATTGGCCAGGTGAATAAGTACATGATGCTCCCAACATTAATGCTGAGAGCATCAGATCATTGTGTACCTGGCGGTGGGCCGCAAGGAGGGCCCAGGCATCCCCTGGGCATCGGCACACTGGGAAACTTCCCAGTAGGGTCTATGGCCAGTTCGCCCTGGTCACATGGCTGTCCCCCTGTAATGGCATGGCACTGCCCTAATGTATGCACTCTCTTTAATCATGCTGCACACATGGGGCAGGGCAGTTATGCAGGACATACATGGGGTAAAGAAGTGAAAGAAACATGCAAAACATTACTGCTGAACTGGGATCATTTAGAAAGATTTTCTTGTGTCTAGATTTTGCCATCATAGACTACACTGAGCATGTGTGACCACTTTCACCAGGTACATTAAACAGGTTGTCCGACCTCCAAAGCAATTTTACTTATGGCTCCATAAGTGGTTAGCATAAAGAAAAAAAAAGTCTTGTCCCAGCTGCTCCTGGGCCCCCTCCCAGAAATGTGACATCCCATCCATGGTCATGTGCACTGCTGCAGCCATTTACTGGCATCAGAGGTCAAAAGCTACATGAGGATGCATCACCGCTGAGGCTAGTGAGGCCAGTGGCTGCAGCGGTGCATGTAACGTCGGATGATAAGTCACACTTTTGTTCCACATGTGTCTACAGGTGTCCAGGACAATCTTTTCTGGAATGGGGCACGAGTGAATATGTAAGTGGCTTTTTTTCTTTATGGGCCATAAGTAAACTTGCTTTGGAGGAGAGACAACCTCTTTAACTGGACATTCTGAGAGAGAATCTAAACAACACCAAGGGGAGCCATAACAAGTATGTTATAGCAATATCTAGATACTGAATTTTTCCATGATTCCAATTGAAAAATTACGTTTTCCATGATTTAATAGAATAAATTAGTATTTAATCCTGGGACACAACCTTTAACACCCATTGCAGCCTTATTTATATGTTAATTTGTTTCATATGGCTTTAAACAATAGGTAGTCTATAGTTAATAAGTATAGATATGTGTTCACACAATCCAAAAAAATTGGAAAAAAAATTACAAGAAATATAAAACCATTCCAAGATTCATGGACAACATGGTACTTGCTGATAATCTCTGGAAAACATCAGGAGAAAAGAGACTAACCTGTTTTAGGAAGTAAGTTTCTTCTAGGTTCTTCAGGGCCCTCAATAGGCTGCTCAGAAATGAAAACCCGTGCTTGCTCTATGGTAATCAGTACAGTCTGTTCTTTATCCTTCAATTCACGTTTTAGGACCTAGAATGAAAGCAATATTATATCATGAACAGAGTCAATGAGATTTAAGGAAAACACTACTAAACAAATGCAAGCAATTTCCTTTTAGAGACGCTGAAACACAGCATGAAAATGAACGCTTGTATTTTGTATTCCTCAAAGCTAAAAACCATAAGAGCTCTGAGCACAATCAACTAAAGAGAAAGGGAAACACATTTCTAAACTAAGAAAAAGGACAATTTAATAGCCACTAAAAAAAAAGCATATTTACTATGAAGTAACAAGGCGGCATAATTTACACCCATATTTCACAGCAGAACTTCTTGACTTATCTCTTCCCACAGGGCAGAGATTAGGATATTTTACTGCACTATATCTACACTCTACTACTACTATACCACTACAGCTCTCGTGTCTGTAGACTTAATCTAGGAGGTAGGTATTCACCATTGAATTTCCATATTTGATTAACATAAAAGTAGGTCATAAAATAAATTTTTATATTCATTAGACTCGAATAGCCATGAAACTTTTAGAGAGATCATGGTCCTGTACACTGCAACAGTGAGAAGGTCTGAGAGGAGGCACACTACTAATTTCTGCAAAGAAATTTAACTTTTTGCTAGGGATGAGTGAACTTTTGAAAAGTTCGGTTCGCTTCGCTTCGGTGAACCGAACCTCAAACGAACCTTGCTATAACGGCTGAATAATTGCTGCTACAATAATGGGAGTCTGATAGGGTATAGTTTCGTTTAGTTGCAGTTGCTATTACAATGAAAAAAGTGGAAAAAATCCAAGTGACTTCAACAACGGCGACGCAAAATATACGCATATTTGAGAATCTACACTAATGCGTACGCTAATGCGAACATTCCCGCACAAATAACGAACATACAGTCTAGCGTTGTCAAAGGTACGCTACTTAACTGAATATGTACGCATTAGCGTACTCATACACTGCGTCTGCGAACATTCCTACTCAAGTAACGAACATACAGTCTAGCGTTGTCAAAGGTACGCTACTTAACTGAATATAGATACGCATTAGCGTACATTCTCAAATATGCGTATATTTTGCATCGCCGTTATTTTAACCAGATTCGTTACGAACTTTCTCAAAATTCGGTTTGGTGACGAACCGAACTTTTGGGAAAGTTCGTAACAAATCTGGTTCGTTACGGTTCGGTTCGCTCATCCCTACTTTTTGCGCTTCTCACTACTTCAAAAGTGCCAAGAAAAGGGGCACAACTTATCAAATGGGGTGGAGCCTCTACAGCCTGCTGGTTTTACTATAATTTATGCAAAAACTGATGTAAATGATAGCTTGTCTACGTCAGCCCCTAGCTGGCGTAGATTTGAGTTTTTGGCATACAGAGGACATGCTATCGCTCCACTGCACAGGATTTCAAGAGAGTCATAGGGAACTTCAGTCTTGAAAAGTCTCCCCCATTTTGTTTACATTCAGTCAAACCATCATGGAATGTATGAAATTGGACAAGTGGACAACCCCTTTACTAAAGTATGCCGTCCCAATGATGAGCTGAAACCCCTAAAAATTGGATGTTATTGCGAAAGTAATTTGTACGAATTTGACAAACATATTTGAAAGTCCTGCATTTTGCCTATTCAGATTAATGAGAGACAGAGTAATATATAATGGAGAGAAATTAGCCTGGGTAAGAACTGCTTTGTTTAGCATCTTTCTGCGCTGCCTTATATATTAGGGTCCCAAGGGGTTCACAGATTAAATAAAAATGTAATAGGGTTCTGGGCCACATGACTGACTTGCATTTGGGTCCATGACCTCCAAATTACAGTTTCTTCCTCAAAATCCCTCCATACACATAATCTCTTGGTTTGTCCTGAACAGGATCAGAAAAGAAGCCTCCCATCCACACTAGTCGGCAGCCCCATCAAAATCAGTAAGTCTGACAGACATACATCTAGCGGGAGATTTATTAAAATGGTGTAAAATAGAACAGGCTTAGTTGCCCATAGCAACCAAACAGATTCCACCTTTCATTTTTCACAGCTCCTTTGAAAATGAATGGTGAAATCTGATTGGTTGCTATGGGCAACTAAGCTAGTTCTACTTTACACCACCTAATCTCTAGCTTTTGACACTTGCTAAAAACACAATTTAGGATATTTCTAAGGCAAACCGTGTTGGGGCTTTTAGCCAATTAAATTAAAATATAGATTTTAACAGAGATGGATGGAAGTGAATATTCTAAGAGAGTTTTTTAATGGGTAATAACATAGGTTCAGCCCATGTCTGAAGTTATTCAGGCTACACTGAGCACAGCATGGTTAATAATACAATATTAGTCTGTCGTTCCTTCCAAGCCACCATTACAGAGGTGGATGAAATTGACCTGTCAATCACCAAACCAGGCATGTCATAGACAGCTAATGTACCATACGCGTCCAATGAAAAATCGTAAATGAAGTTATGCAAAGAGTCTGCAGTAAAAAAAAAAAAAGATTTACCCACAAAATTGCCTAGTGATTTGTAATGCACATCAGGGATGAAGAGCTACAAAAGCTGTGGTTACCAATATCGTCTTCATCATTCAGTTTTCTACTTTTGAGACATCACCAGAAAAAGAGTGAATTTTATTTTTATTCAGTCGGGGTGTGCTTAAAGAGCAGCTTCAGGAGCTTCTCCTCAGTGCCTATCCAGACTGAAAGCCCTAATGAGCACAGTAATAGCAGCCATTTATTTTTGCAGGAGACGATGATAATTGGAAAGAGAAAAATGAAAGCTACACACAACATGGCAGATATATATTTCATATCAGATTATCATCTACTGCATATTTGAGAACCAAGTATGACATTTAATCTATGGCCTTGTTCACACAGTACAACATTGGTACATTTTTTAATGCACTCTTTTATAGTCTAAACCAGGATTGGATTATAAAAGAAGTCCGTTTCTGTCACATCTCATGAAGATTACCCTAAGTCTAGATGGTGATATTAGCCATAGAAATGAATCAGGTCAGCAAGATCATGTCCAAAATTGCTGTAGTCTATTCCATATTTCTTTCTTCTACTTTTACTTTTTGGGTAGCCCATGATCTGAGCAGATTGACCCTCAATCATCAGCAGAAAAAAGGAGCTGCTTCACTGCAGCTACGGCTACTTTCACACTAGCGTGCTGCCGTTAGTGCACCTGTGCAGCCTGAACTACGCTCCGTCCCCATTCACTATAATGGGGGTGGGCCGGAGTTCCAGCCGCAGTACGGCAAACATGCAGAGAGGTGGCCGGACTAAAATTATGACATGTCTGGCCCGCCCCCATTATAGTGAATGGGGACGGAGCATAGTTCCTGCCGCACAGGTGCACGGATCAGGCAGGCTGTTCACCCGCTGGAAGAGCCTGCCGGACACCCCTGCCGCTAGTGTGAAAGTAGCCTACACATGGTATTGTAGCTCAGCCCCTTTCTAAGGCCCCTTCCTTTTTGATGATTATAGGGGTCTTTGGGGTTAAAGAGGACCTGTCACCACTCCTGACATGTCTGTATTAATAGCTTCATGTATTCCCCATGTAATAACAATTCTGCAGCATATATTCTTATGGCTCTATGTTGTGCCATTGCTTTATTATTTTGACTAGAAGTTATGAATTAATTGCTAGCAGTCTGCAGTAAGGGTACAGAGGGGTGGTATCAGGTTGGGGCAGTGTACCTGCACAGTTTGACAATGGAACCACTGATTGGATAGAGTGAGTCTGTGCATGGACACACCCCAAACTGGTTACCTCCCCTCTGTACCCTTACTGCAGACTGCTAGCAATACATTCATAACTTCTAGTAGAAATAATAAAGGAATGGCACAACATAGAGACATAAGAACAGATGACCCTGAATTGTTATTACGTGAGGAATGCATGAAGCTATTACAACAGGCATGTCAGGAGTGGTGACAGGTCCTCTTTAAACTGCCATTCATTACACATTGATGATCTAAGCACAGGCCATCTATCCTGGAAAACCCCTTTAAATTGAAGCAAAATGACATTTTTGGGTTAACGTAATTTTATTTTTTATTTTTTTTTCAAAAGTGTAGAACCTTCAAAAACTACAAAAAAGACATTAATAAAATCCAATACTGAACCACTCATACATTCTAAGCAACATAATTGAAGAATGAAAGAAGTTTACATATTGCTTCTGATTTTTCCCAGTTCCCACATATTCTTGCAAGAAAAAATTGGAGGTAAAATCAGTTAGAAAGAAGGCACACAGAGGGAGAGACGGCGACACAGAATGTGATCTACTGCATAATATTCACATTATGTAAATTCCCACTTGGCACACCTTATAATAATGTGACAGTATGTAATTTCTTTTCCGAATATGCCACAGCGTAAATGATAGGTTGGGAATATGGGGATGAAGACAGCAGGCTGAACAGAAGCACACTGACAACTTCTTACAGTAACTAGCACCCATTACTTACACAAAAGCAATACAAAAAATGGCAAAGATGTAAATTAGATGATCAAATATCATTAATGACAATATATTACACTGATAAAATGAGTGATTGACAACGACATATTATGTAATAAAATCTGAAATACAAGTAATACTGCTCAGGCAAATGAACAAAACGGTACAAGTGTATTCTAGTAGGAAAGGGGAAGATGGAATAGGAGTCCGCCAAGGTCCCCATTAAATGTTAGCAGGGCGTGCTCAGGTAGGCCCATTTGGGGTAATTGATCAAACCTGGCATTTCATACACCAGTCTTGATCTTGTTCTGTGCTGGATTAAGATACACTATACCAAATGTATTATCAGGTACAGACTTCTTAATAAATTAGGTGCATCTCTGGCCCTCCATGCACCAGAAAGTCAAATCTGTACGTGAATTATAGTAAATCTGCCTGGGCTGTAGGAAGCCATTCCCATCTTGGAGAGCCCTACTTACATTCCAGCCACTTTTTGGTGCTTTCACTAAAATTTGCACTACTTTCCATTTACTCTACTAGAATATCAATGTGTTTGTTATGTCTTTGCTTGGGAGCACAGAAACAGGAGTGGCCAGGAGCGTAACTACCATAGCAGCAGACAGTGCGACTGCTATGGGGCCCAGGGCAAGAGGGGATTATCTCCTCTTCTACTGGAGGTGAAAACTTGGTCAGGACTCTACCCTCTAAAGGAACAACTTTTAGCAAATGAAGCAGTGGGGAAATGGCCCAAGGGTCACTGAAAAGGGTTTAGTCAGAAACCCTTCTGTCCTGTGTGTGTGTGTGTGTGTGTGTGTGGGGGGGGGGGGTTGATCCTTGCTATGGGGCCCTTACTTCTCTATGTACGCCACTGGGAGTGGCCATCCTTTTTAGAAAATGTTTTCTACTCCTCCTGACTACATTAACTCAGCTACTTGCCTGCTCACCAACCAAACCCAACCTCCATTTCTATCCCACTAACTGCTTGATCAGTGAGCAGCATGCTCCCCCGGGTGATGCTGATTGTAACTTGGGACTCAACCCCATACCTTGGGCATCAAGAAACCTTGTCTGGACCCTGCTCTATTTGAATGGCTATTTTTCTAATGATTAGCAAATCTACATTATTGACGGAATCATTCATTAGCACCAGATAATCGTGCAAGACAAAACGAAGGCCAGTTTTACATGAGTGTGTTTGGTTTGGGAAATAATCTCCATGAGAGATCTGCATTACTCACAGCTCTTCTGCTCCATACTCAAAACATCATGTCATAAGCTGAACTGTGGTTTCAAACATCTCAACTAAAAATATCACAGAACTGCATTATATGAAGGTCAATAACATATCAACATACGTGCCAAGACTTAAAGTAGGATCAGAGCCTACCCTAAGTCTGTCAACAGGTTCTAGCATGTATCACAGTCTACAGCAGTGATGCCCAACTGGTGGTCCAAGTGTCCATGCTGTGTTGGCATCTTCAAGTAACAGTCCATCTTCGGTAAATGATTGAGTTAGAGTAATCCTATAAACCAAATACTCTGCCCAGTCAAAGAGAAGAAGGGTGCTAAACTCAAACTAATAATTAGACTACCATCTGATACCTGCTGGAGGTGTCTACAAGAACCCGTAATCTACTTGCAAATGTGATGGCACTCTTCTGTTATAAACACATTCTGGTCCTGGGTCACCTCAATCATCCAAAACATATGCTCCTTAAGAATCCACCCTGCCAACAGTGTTCCTCCTGAATATCCACCTGCCCCAAATGCTGAAGATCACTCAACTACTGTTTCTTATGCTGTCATTGGCCACCGCATTTGAAGTCACGTTCTTATATCATGGACGAACTTTGGATCCTCTGCTGAATTTACTGCTTTGTCCATGAAAACATCTCTGTCTAATTCAAAACAATTGCTCAGATGTCTGTCATCCCACCATCCCCTCCTCTCTCTCTTTCTCTACCTCCACACACTTTAACTTTAGGTTCAATAACATATCCGCAGTGCATATTCTTTAAAATGCTTGCAAAACCTCTACCCAACTAGTATGGCTACAACCATGTTGTCCCATGAAAAATATTCTACAGTTTTCAAACCAGCACCTGTATCTGAATTCTCTTGTAATTGCATGTAATTCTTCTATGTTTCTATAGGGTCAGGAGGGAAGTGTTCTCGATAAGAAGCTAAACAGAAGAACAAGGGGGCACAATCTGAAATTAGCCGGGGGTAAGACCAGGAGCAATGTCAAGAAACATTATTTTACTGAAATAGTAGTTGAAGCTTGGAACAGACTTCCAGCGGATGTCCTTGGGAAATCTACAGTGAGTGAATTTAAACATGCCTGGGATAAACATGTCTATCCTAAGATAAAAAAGGAATAATATAAAACCCAGACTAGATGGACCATGTGGTGTTTTTCTGGCTTCTAATTAAAAATTTTTGTATACCAACTGAATTTTTTTCTTATTTCTTTGTCCTATTCACTAAGAAGGCCGCACATGCTCAGTTTCATCCTTCAGCTGTGATAGGGAGAGATGAGCAACGCCCCCTAAGCTGCAGCAGAAATGACACTCCCCTTGAGCTGTCAGCTTGATAAAAATCTAGCAGAGCAATGAATGGGGAGATCTCTGGATCCATGTCAGGTACAGGGCTGGTTCTAGCTTTTTTGGAAAGAGATTGTCTGGTATTTTATGATCTCCCTTTTAATAAAAAGAAAATGTAAAAGAAAGAAAACGTAGCAGTTCTCACAGGAGTGCAACAAGTAATTGTGAGGCTTCATAGCAACATTTTAAATGGTGACTGATTCCATTATCCATTATCATATTCGGCAGCAAGGGGATTCATAGATCGTGAAAAGCTTATGAATATTTTGCTCTCCAGTCTGTGACAAGGCATGCAGAGATGTCACAGTAATGGGAGAGTACATGGAAAAAAACAAAGTCAAGTCAAAGATGTCACAGTGCAGAGATAATGCACTCACTAAGCTATAGCTCATTCACCATGCACACAGTGATGTCACACTACTATAATAATATCCATTCCTTAATCTTCCATTGACTTGTATTATTTCTTTCATCTTCCAAGGTCAAAAACAACTGTTGCTTGTCCCTGAGGGGAATTGCTGCCTCTTTCTTGTCTACTACCCTGGTAGTTCTGCCCATGATCAGCTGAATGATTCTTTTTGTGTTTCCTGGTAAAAATGGAGGCGGTTGCCAAGAGCAACAACCGGATGGTAGGTCAACAACATGAATATAAACCCCATTTACCAGTCTATGGATTGATCACAGGCTCCATGGCACAATGTGGAGTATGTGGACTGTCTGCAGTTGCCATACCACATATTAAAATGGTCAACAATCTGCTGCAATATCTGGGAGAAGCCAGACATACAAGTATATACCATGCAGCACGGAAACTAGCATTAGGCTTCTTACACATCTGCATTACTGGTCTAAGGCTACTTTCACACTTGCGGTAGCAGGGTCCGGCAGGCTGTTCCGGTGGGTTAATAGCCTAATGGATCCGTGCTAATGATAGCCCACCGTGCCGCTAGAAGTCCGCTCTGACCCCATTCACTATGATGAAGGGAGGGCCGGAGGTCCGGTCAAAGTATGGCAAACAAGCCGAGAGGCAGCCGGACAAAAACTGCAGCATACTGTAGCTTTTGTCCGTCCGCCTCTCGGCATGTTTGCCGTGCTGCGGCCGGCCCTCCCCCATTATAGTGAATGGGGTCAGAGTGGAGTTCCGGCAGCATGGTGGGCTAGCATTAGCATAGATCCGGCAGGCTGTTCCCCCGCCAGAACAGCCTGTCGGACCCTGCTCCCGCAAGTGTGAAAGTAGCCTAAAGCAGGCTGTTCCTACAGGGAACAGCTTGCCGGAGCTCTCTGGATCTAAAACGGTTGCGTGCAGTTGTATTTGTCCAGCCAAATCCCAGGATATTTGCTGGGTGGCGCCCGGATCTCCAACAAATCTAATAGTGAATGGGGGCAGCGGGCATTGCTGTAACATCTAGCAATAAGTGAGAAGCAGAGAGCTCCGGCAGGCTGTTCTCTGCAGAAACAGCCTGCCAGACACAGGTAACCCTAGTGTGAAACTAGCTCACATGAGTTGTTGTCCACGTAATGTATGAAAGGTTTGGATCCACCAGAACAAGTAACTTTCCGTTCTTGCTCATAGTGGGGGGTCTGGAGTAGGGGACCCTCCTTCTATGATGTCCACATGCCATAATAAAGCACATCTGAAAACCTGACAGCAACTTATCCTGTAAGAGATTTGCACATAGTAATATTTTTGCCCAGACATCTCCAAAATAAGGGTTCACTTCAATTGTGTTTTAAAACCCATGAGAAGAGGTTCCCAGAGTGAATGACACCGGCACAATAGCAGAGACTAACGTCTGCCTCTCCACTTTCAAGATGAATTTTTACCTTTACATAGTAGAATGGCGTTCCGCACTGATCGTCTTCTAACACTTCGCATTGTGTCTTATCATATTTACTATGAAAAGGAGCATTCCTCTTGCTGATGCAGTTTGCTCCTGATAAGAGTTTTCACTACTCACCATGGCAACATTTCAAAAGCTAGCAGCCTTGGTGCCAATCTAATGTCACTGTGTATATGACTCATTTGCACCCCATGCATTCCCAGTGGTGAGAGATCGGCAAAAAAAACCAGTAAAGTGTTTATTTGCTGAGAGATTGAATAATTTTGAATAAATATCGCAGACAATACCTTTTCGAAACACAGATCATTTCTGGCTGGTGGTTTATTTCGGAAGTAATTTAAAGTCACCAACCCCGCACATTAACACAGCATTCCTCCAGAATACACTTATTGTTCCTGACTTCTTTTCATATGCAGATAGAGGAAAACACATTCAAATGACTTTTTATTTTTATTTCCTTAGAGTTATTATAGAGACAACAATCCTTCAAACTGGCGGCTGTCAGAGAAGATGCGGGTCTACGCTAATTGATTGCAAACTTCATTATGAACACATTTTAATAATTTAAATCAGGGGTCAGCAGCCTCCATCACTCCAGCTGCTGTGAAACTACAAATCCCAGCGTGCTCCATTCACTTATATGGGAGTTCTGAGAACAGCCGAGCAAATGTGCATGCTGGGAGTTGTAGTTTTACAACACCTGGAGTGCTGGAGGTAGCTGACTAGTGTTGAGCGAAGCGAGCTTTGATGTTTCATCCGAAGTTGCTTCGCTCAAAAGTTCTGAATAATACTGTACGGAGATTTGTCTCCATACAGTAGTATAATATATGGGCTCCGATGAGCCAAAGTAAATTGTTCGCAAAGTTGTGCGATTGAATAACTTGAGTAGCTGATTTTTAAAGTGGAAAACCACTTTAAAAATCAACTACCGAAGTTATTCAACAAACTCACGCACGACTTTGCGAATATCTTACCGTATTTTTTGCTTTATAAGACGCACTTTTTTCCCCCCAAAAGTAGGGTGAAAATGGCTGTGCATCTTATAAAGCGAATACTAGTGAACGCTTCCATTATAGACGCGCTCACTAGTATGTATTAGGTGCCGGGAGAAGGGAAACATACTCACCCTCCTGCGCTGCAGCTCCGCTCCGGGTCCTGCGCTCCTCTGTCTTCTCCTCCTGGAGACCTAGTAAAGCGTCAGGACGTGTCACCTGACATTGTCTCCTGCCAGCAGGAGAAGACAGAGGAGCGCCGGACCCGGAGCGGAGCCACAGCGCAGGAGAGGTAAGAGAGGTTTTTTTATTTTATTCTTATGGGGCTGGTGGGCTGATCTGAGGTCTGATGGGGGCACAGTGGGCTGATATGGGGGCACAGTGGGCTGATCTGAGGTCTGATGGGGGCACAGTGGGCTGGTCTGAGAGGGGCACTATGAGCTGATATGGGGGCACAGTGAACTGATCTGAGGTCTGATGGGGGCACAGTGGGCTGGTCTGAGAGGGGCACTGTGGGCTGATATGGGGGCACAGTGGGCTGATCTGAGGTCTGATGGGGGCACAGTGGGCTGATTTGAGGTATGATGGGAGCACAGTGGGCTGATCTGAGGTATGATGGGGGCACAGTGGGCTGATCTGAGGTCTGATGGGGGACCAGTGGGCTGATCTGAGGTCTGATGGGGGACCAGTGGGCTGATCTGAGGTCTGATGGGGGCACAGTGGGCTTTCTTATTTTCCTACTCTAAAATCTGGGGTGCGTCTTATCATCGGGTGCGTTTTATAAAGTGAAAAATACGGTACTTCAGCTTATCAGAGCCCATACATTCTAATACTGTACGGAGAAGGAACTCCGTACAGTAATATTCCAAAGTTTTGAATGAAGTGACTTCAGATGTAGCATCCTAAGCTCGTTTCGCTCAACACCATTGCTGACCTCTGATTTAAAGGGTAATACTAGTCTGAAAAGAACATTTTCCTACCTGATAAGGTGCATACTGTTGTCAAGAAACGAGGATTTTAGTAATTAAAGTTTTTTTTTGGGTGTTTAATATAGAGGACCTATCCTCTGGAGAGGTCATAAATATCTGATCTGTGGGAGTCTGACCCTCGGCATCCCTGCTGATCAGCTGTATGAAGATGCCGCGGAGTTCCAGTGAGTGCTGCAGGCTCCTCACAGCTTACCAAATACAGCACCATCCACTGGATAGCAGCTGTGCTTAGTGTTGCAGCACAGGCCCATTCACCTAAATGAGCTGTTCCTATAGAGAACAGCTTGCTGGAGTTCTCTGAATCTAAACTGTTGAGTGTAGCAGTATTTGTCCAGACATATCCCAGCATATTTGCCAGGTAGCGGCCGGATCTTCACCAGATCTCATTATAGTGAATATGCGGGATATGCGGTGACATCTGGCGGAAGTCGGAACTGTGGTGCAGCTAGGCCACGTGACATATGAACGTGACATCACTAGCAAAAGGCTGTGGCGCTCACGGGGGTGCCACAGCCTCTTCCAACAGCTGATAAGTGGGGGGGCCCGGTGTTGGACCCCGACGGTCAGATATTATGACCTATCCTGAGGATAGGTAATCAATATTAAACACCTGAAAATCCCTTTAATCTTACTAGAATAAAAGATATAAAATGTGTCTATTGGCTATTGCCAGACCTAGAATCTGCACAGGGGTGTACCTAGATATATTAAGAACTAATGGCAAAATTTAGCATGGGCCCCTAGAGAGATTTAGGAAAAATGTACTATTTCTTTTTTAGTCTTAAAATGGCAGCACTGATTGGATAGAGTGAGTCTGTGCAGGGACACACCCCCAACTGGTTACCACCCCTCTGTACCCTTACTGCAGACTGCTGGCAATTCATTCATAACTTCTAGCTGGAATAACACAGGAATGGCACAACATAGAGCCATAAGAATAGAGGCTCTAGAATTGTTATTACATGGGGAATGCATGAAGCTATTAAATCTGGCATGTCAGGAGTGGTGACAGGTCCTCTTTAAACATGTACGGTCAGTTTAAGACTTTCTTTCATTACTTAACATGTATCAAATTAAGGTTTTAAGTGGTAATGTTAAACCACTTGCCCCCCTTCTTCCCTTCATAATGCTATGGGTAACCCCAGCAGCTGACTGGGGACTTAAACTGGCCCTGGAAAAAAACCTAAAAGTGGCTTCATGTGGTAGATGGGGCCAAACTGTCAACAGGCAGGGCAACAGAAGTAAGCGGGGGCAGTAATACCGTAGTGCAGAACAGGATACGGCCTCTGCAAAACCAAATACTACACTGCAACACAAATACTGCCGCCTGCGCCACTGTATGGAAATGTATCATCATCCTGAGGACAGCAATACAGTTGAGTCCAGGAGGACACCTGCGTCCGCTGGCCAAGGGCCTGGTGCTTCTACGTTAATTAATGCTGAGCGCATCAGATCTTTATATACCTGGCTGGAGGCCAAGAGGAAGGCTTGAGCAGGCTTCTGGGCATCCGCCCATGGATAACCCCCTCACCACCCATATGTGTGGTTGAGGAAGGTATAAAAGCTGGGGAAGTTTGGGCAGCTTGGGCTGTAACTAATGAGGGCTAATGACTGTCATTAGTGGTTATTAATTTGAAATCCAGCATCTATTAGAACAATGTAATTTAGAGATTTTAGAGAATTTACAGAAATTACTTTTGATATTGATATTACAAAAATGTTAGAAATGACAGACTTGTTTGTAACTGAGCCAAGGTTTTTTGATTATATTAGTCTATTAAGAGAAAATTCTGGCTGAAGTGCAGTAAATGGGACATGGAAGGTTTATGACAATTTAATATCACAATTCTCATCAGTGCTCGGTAATGGGATTTAATCAATGTTAGCTGTGTGTTCTCCAATATAAAATCATTAGGGTAAATTGTCTTCTGGTCATTTTTAAAATTGCTCGAGTTTCAAATATATTCTAAAATTTGACAAATTCATGGTCAGTTTTGAGATACGCTTATGTTCTAAAAATTTAAAAGATTAACATTTTTTAATAAAAAATATCAATTAATTAAAGTGGTAGTACCATGAGGACTACCCCTTTCTGTATGGCACATTAGGTTATAATGATATCAGTTGTAGCGTGAGACGATTTTTTATAAGCCTGTGATCTGGTGAATCTGACCCATCCTTGTATTACATGGTCAGCCATTACACTGAATATCTGGTGTGTAATACTTTGTTTCACCAGCAGGGAAAATGTTTGGCCCGATGTGGAAATATCAGCTGGGGGCCGGGGGTTCCTGATGACATAAGGGAGATCAAATGCTCACGTTAAAAAAGGGATTTTCTTCAGGAGAATAAAAGTAAAAGAATAACTAGTCCAAAAAATTGCTAATTGCTAAAATATGATAACTTTCAGGGAAAGTCTGATAAAAATAAAACCACGTAAGGTAAACATTAAAGGGCATCTGTCAGCAGATTTGTACCTATGACACTGGCTGACCTGTTACATGTGCACTTGGCAGCTGAAGACATCTGTGTTGGTCCCATGTTCATATGTGCATCATTGCTGAGAAAAATATATTTTTAATATATGCAAATGAGCCTCTATGAGCAATGTGGGCGTTGTCATTACACCTAGAGGCTCAGCTCTCTCTGCGACTACCACGTCCTCTGCACTTTGATTCACAGGGCCAGGAATGATGACGTTTTTACACTGCCTGGCCCTGTCAATCAAAGTGCAGAGGACTTGCAGAGAGGGCAGAGCCTCTAGGTGTAATCATAATGCCCTCGTTGCTCCTAGAGGCCCATTGGCATATATCAAAGCTTAATTCTTCTCAGCAATGCGGGCACATATCAACATGGGATCAACACAAATGCCTTCAGCTGCCAAGTGCACATGAGGTTAGCCAGTTTCATACGTAAAAATCCACTGACAGATGGCCTTTAATCCTTTCTTACAAGTGCCATACATGTACTGAGCTGGAGTGATGTTTAAACATGGCGCCCACTAGTGCGTGCAGCAGGCGCCATGGCTGGTGGGTCTCTGCTGTTTCAAACAGCAGAGACCCGCGGCTAATGACCGCGGCCGGCATATTTATTCTGCTGAAAAATGTCTACCAAGTGCCCAGATGAGTGTGATCTGCTGTTTCAAGTGACCAAAGCAAAGCCCACCCAACTGGGCACTTGGGAGACATTTTTCAGCAGAATAAAAATGGTTTTCCTGGCCATGGAATAAAGACACAAAGTACACCCAGGTATGTCTGGAATGTGTTTGCAATCTTCTGTGGGGAAGTGCTGTTAATTATATTGGTGAAAATGACGTGAGAGATTCGAGCTTTTGATTTTGCATCATAGGCAATTTTGCTCTTGAGAATCAAGACAGGTGGCACCAATTGTCTTACAAAAATATTAGTAAAACCATAAGCTATCACAGAAGGAGAATTGTTATAGTAAACAGCATCCGAACATAAAAGAGGTCACCATACGGAGCTCTTATTATAACGTTCATGGATAGAAATTGAACAAATGTTGAATCTGAAGGAGACCTTGACAGCTTCTCAATACCAAGTCATACTAATAGAACATAGTGGAAGGTCCAAGGTTAGGGACTGTTTATTCTTTGTGCTCACAGATGCAGAACAAAAGTGTTTTCGGTCGTTATTATGATTTTTCTGATTATTATACAGTATCAATTGACCATGACCGCAGAAGTGATTATATGTGTCCCATGCTCCAGTTCAAGTCCTTGATATTTACATACCGGTTAAACTGGTATTGTACCTATAGTTTTGAGAAAAAATTACAGTATAAACTAGTTAATGTGGACCCCTCAGGAACAAACTTATGCAGATAACTCTTTTTACACTCATTAAAATGCAAGGAAATGTAAATCCCCATGCATTTTCCAACCTAACAGTATGGCCATACGTAGCACAAATGCAGCAGATTATCTGCCACAGAACTATGTGCAGAATATCCTCAGCATTTACAGTGCCAGTACCATTTCAGTTTATGCTGCTTGAGCACCAATTTTAAAGCATCGAAAGGCAGAAGCAAATGCTGCAACAAATTCTGCCACAAAAATGAGTGCAATTTGGGCAGATTTTGCAGCAGTGGTTTTTCTTACCCTAAATGGTTTGAACATGATACAGATGCAGTTTTTCAATATACTTTCTGACTTTGCAGTCACCCAAGGAAAGCATTGTTTACTTCCAGAGCATGCCAATCTTATCTGACCACACAACCATGCATGATCTGTTATCAGACACAGCTTTAATAACTATACTGTAACTTTAATCATCTGCACACATGTAGGCAATGCATAACCTGTATCTGCTGAAACTGTAATACCCCTTTAAATTCATTTTTGGTGTATACCAGTACATGCCAGTCCATGGAATTGCCAGACCATGAAGTGGTCAGCTTTCATTCAGGCATTTATTGCGATCAGATATTCTACTAGAGGGTCCTGTCAGCACTTCATTCAATTTTCTTGAGTGGAGAAATGTGTCTGATTTACTGTCCACAGTCAATTGAGGAATGTACATCAGATTCAGATATGACCACTAAAGGTAACAAACTTCTCAGGCACAAGAATAACAATACATGTGACTGTGTGACCACACCGAAAAATACAGAAGACTGAAATCTATAGTGTTAGACAGGTTCTTTGTCATGACTTTCTTCCATCTCATTGATCACATAGTGAGTGGGTCTTGAAGAAATCTCGTCTTCTTCAGCATCTCATAATTCACTTGATATTTTTCCATTTTTACAGATGTGTATTATTAAGTTAAACAAATTATAACAGGTAGACAACACTAGTGTACCCTACTCAACTGGTGAAAGTCCATGCTCAATGAAACCTCCATAAGCAAGACTAACTGTGCTCATCATTTTTCACCCCTGCTGCTTCCTGCCACCTGCTGCAATCCTCCCCGCAAATTTTTGTATGTCCCATACACACCATGTCACCGCTACAGCCAACCACTAACCTCATAAGTCACATGCCGTATACTGTTGAGGCTAGTGACTGCATACACGGTGACCTGTTGTGTACAGGATGTCACCACTGCAGCCAGACAGATGATGTCAGTACTGCAGTATGTCACAGGGAGAAGAAAATGTGGAGTATTGCTTCTTTGGTAAAAGGTAAAATCAGCACATTCACTATGGCTGGGAGAATTGTAATTGAACTTAGAGAATACCTTCAAGGTGGCCATACACATTAGACAAAAGTAGGTTGATGGTTTACCAAATCTTGAACGATCGATCATCTGGTGAACAATCGTTTTACAGACATAGTTAAATTTTACTCCATACTGGTTGTTACAATTAGGGATGAGCGAACTTTTGAAAAGTTCGGTTCGGTTCGCTTCGGCGAACTTTAGTGAAGTTCGGATTCGTACGAACCGAACCTAAAACGAACCTTGCTATAATGGCTGAATAATTGCTGCTACAATAATGGGAGTCTGATAGGGTATAGTTTCATTTACTTGCAGTTGCTATTACAATGAAAAAAGTGGAAAAAATCCAAGTGACTTCAACAACGGCGATGCAAAATATACGCATATTTGAGAATTTACACTAATGCGTACGCTAATGCGAACATTCCCGCACAAATAACGAACATACAGTGTAGCGTTGTCAAAGGTACGCTACTTAACTGAATATGTACGCATTAGCGTACGCATACACTGCGTCTGCGAACATTCCTACTCAAGTAACGAACACACAGTCTAGCGTTGTCAAAGGTACGCTACTTAACTGAATATGTACGCATTAGCGTACATTCTCAATAAATATGCGTATATTTTGCGTCGCCGTTATTTTAACCAGATTCGTCACGAACTTTCTGAAAATTCGGTTCGATGACGAACCGAACTTTTGGGAAAGTTCGTAACGAATCTGGTTCGTTACGGTTCGGTTCGCTCATCCCTAGTTACAATCATTAAAACTGGGCATATATGTTTGCCGACAACGGGCAATGGACAAAAGACCATTCTTGGAACGTTGTTTCATCCATGATTGACTGATTTTAGACTAATGTGTATGAATACCTTTAGGATTCATATTCACATTAACTGAAAATTGGCCAGAATACTTGTGAGAAGGGAAAATGAGATTGTGGGCCCATCAGTGGACATGGACAGTTGTGACAATACCTTTCATGCATAGTAATGGATCTATTAGATGCCCTGCTTGGGCTAAGGATCGGGGCAATTATCGGGAAGGAGCCTTCCTAGTTTCATCAGGTGAAAGCACTGTTGATGCAGATAGCAAAATCCTTGCTTCTGAACAGAAAATTGTTCTGTGTAAACAGTGATCTACTGTCCAGAAGCAAAAAAATTGTAAGGAGATGAGCAATCACAGTAGCAATTACTCATCCCCATTCACAGGAGGTGACTGCTGTATGTAAATGCAGTTCTCACCACCGCTCATGATCGCACAATTTTGGGTGATAAACAGCTCATTCCTGATTAATTGCCTGCTTAGGTGACCCGTGTAAAGGAGACTTAAAGGGAACCTGTCATCTCCGAAACACCCCCTGAACTAGAGTAAGTGTTGTATAGTGTAAGTGATGCTGAATCCGAATATGTAAGCTTTATCTTCATACTCACTTCCATTTCGACGCTGTGTTCCCACAAACCTGCAGTAAAATACATTGAGAGGACTCTTCTTTGAGTCCTCTCCATTATATGAGTGAGCTCATTTTTCCACTTGTCCACTGAGTGCATTTCACTGCAGGTTTGTCAGAGCACAGCATCAGAATGGAAGTGAGTATGAAGATAAAACTTACATATTCGGATTCAGCATCACTTACACTATACAACGCTTACTCTAGTTCAGGGGGTGTTTCGGAGATGACAGGTTCCCTTTAAAGAGGTTGTCCGGGCTTTCTCTATTGATGACGTATCCTCATCCCATCCAGTAACCCCGCCGATCAGTTGTTTGAGGAGACGGCAAACAGTGTGCATGTGCCGTCTCCCTTCTCTCTTCCTGTCCGCTGCCGTGGTCTATGGTCTTTGCCATAGACATCAGCGGTGAGCAGATAGAGAGAAGGGAGACGGCTTCATTCACACGTCCTGTTTTTCTTTCCTGATTCGATCCTGATTTTTTCAGGACCCATTGAAATGAATGGATCCAGATCAGGATCAGGATCGAATCAGGAAAGAAAAACAGGACGTGTGAATGGAGCCTTAACATTTCTCACTCACTGACATACAAGCCAAGTAAAAAGATGATCCGTGCACGGCGCAAAGGCAGAAGGAATCACTACCTAAGAAATTATTATCCTTCCAATTTTCCAAATGCAACGTGAAATGAGCCTTCATTTACATTTGTCTCAAGTAAGTTTATCCTAGTTTTTACAGGTTTTCATGCTTCTGATGTACAAAAATTTCACTTCTTTCGAAACACTGTAACCTCAATTTTTTTAGCCTATAAAGGCTGGTTGTGTATACTGTTCATAAAACAGAATTTAATTTCCACAGGGGTTATATAGACTGGCAATAAGTAACGTATATGGTGGCATTCATGAATTGATAGGCAGTGCAGACTATAAGGGGGATGCTATTTGTATGACTCAGTGATTTATTAACTAAATTACAACCTTTCTAGTGAATAGAATGCATTTGGAGACTTTGCTGGGATTCATTATTGTAAGAGCTTTAATGGTGATTGTGAGGGTCCCATGATTCTCTGCCATGGGAGGTACTTGTGGTGGGTTAAGAGGGGTCTGGATAGCTTTTTCAAAAATAGTAGAAAGTTTCTGAAGATGGTTCCAGGACCCAGGAATTTATTCTGATTACCAGATTTGGAGCTATAACGTTATTAACCCATGTTATATTTTTATTTGGGAAGATAACTCCCCTTTGACCAGTGACTGTTTGGACGCATGCTTAGTAGAAGTTTTGAATAGACGTTATCATTGGTTTTATTTGAAACTGGAACTAATAGATATCTAGGGGGACATTTATTATACTGAAATACACCTATATTAGGTATATGTCAGCCGCAGATGGCGGCGCAACGGTTAGTTGTAGCGCTATCTACGACTTCGTCCTGCTCACGCCAGGTCTAAAATTGTGGGCGTGGCGTGGGCGGGAAGGGCTCGTCTCATTTCTCATTTTCTATGCCTGTTTCAGGCGTAGAAAAAGGTCTAAATGTTAGACAGCTAGAAAGTTACGTGCACCTGTAGTGGATGTGCACCTCTTCATAACTTCGTCAGATCCACGGCAGACTCATGGCTTTATTAAGACCGGCGTCTAAAACCCCAGTCTTAATAAATGTGCCCTCTAATGTCTATGGCCAAAGAAATCTGCAGCTACCCAAAATAAATAAATCAAAAGTACAGTTATGGCATTGTTTTATGCAATACAAAATCTATGTGATGTCTAAATATGAAATTTGTGCACTAAAAAAAAAACGGTTTTCGAGGAGCACAATATTGATGACGTATCCTCAGGATAAGTCATCAATATCTGATTGATCCATTCCAACACCTGGCACTGCCACCAATCAGTTGTCTGAAGGGGTTGCAGTGCTCCAATGAGCACTGTGGCCTGCTCATAGCATACCAAGCACAGCACCGCACTTTGTATGGCATCTGTGCTTGGTACTGCAGCACAGGCCCTTCACTTAAATGGGATTGAGCTGTGCATAGGCCATGTGACCAATGAGCGTGCTGTCACATGGCCTAGGAAGAGGCCATAGACTCACTGGTGCACCTATTTAAATATTTGATCAGTGGGGGTGCTGGGAGTCGGACCCCTACCAATCAGATATTGATGACCTATCCCCAGGATAGGTTATTTATATTGTACTCCCAGAAAACCGTTTTACTGTATGCTTCATATACCGTATTTTTGTCATAAGCACACTCCAGGGGGAATGCTAATGCGTTTCGTTTTACACGGAGGACAGGAAGCGGTGCTCTGTATTAAGCTTTGTCTCCTTATGTACGGCTACCCAGTATCTTCCTACGCGTCACGCGGGGTCATAGCAGGTTTCACGCTGCGCGCGCCGTAGCGACGAGAAGACAGAGCGCGGGCGGAGGAGCGGTGGCGTACAGGAGCAGGAGAGGTAAAGTGTCTTTTTTATTTTAATAAAGGCATGGGGACTCATATGGCAGCTGAATAGAGGCATGGGGGCTGATATGGGGGATGAATAGAGGCATGGGGGCTAATATGGGGGATGAATAGAGGCAGGGCTGATATGGGGGATGAAGTGAGGCATTGGGGCTGATATGGGGGATGAAGTGAGGCATGGCTGATATGGGGGCTGAAGTGACGCATTGGGCTGATAGGGGGTTAATTACAGGCATGGGGCTGATATGGGGGCATAATTAAAGATATGGGGGCTAATTACAGGCATGGGGGCTGATATGGTAGCTAATTACAGGCATGGGGGGCTAATTACAGGCATGGGGCGGATGAGAGGCATGGGGGCTCACATGGGGGCTGATGAGAGGCATATGGGGGCTGATAAGAGCCATGGGGCTCTTATTTGAGGTCTGATTGGGGGTCATTCACATTGGGGTCTGAGCTGAGGTCTAATTGGGGGTCTGATCTGAGGTCTTATTAACATTGGGGGGTCTAATTGGGGCTGTGAGCTGAGGTCTGATTAACATTGGGGGTCTGATTGCTGGTCTGACTTGAGATCTAATTAAAAATATTTTTTCTTACTGTCCTCCTCTAAAACCTAGGTGCGTCTTATGGGCCGATGCGTCTTATAGGGCGAAAAATACAGTAATTTATCCCATCAGTGTCTTGAAATCCAAGTAAAATAGAGAAAGGGAACACATCATAGGAAGGACAGTAGAAAACACAGCACGATGTAAGGATATATTCGGTAACCTGGAAAGGTTATGCACAGGGAATAACAACACCTCTTGAAGGGGATATTGGAATGAACCTAGATGCTACATGCAGCAATGATCAGGCTCAGGGGCGCCGGAAGAACCAAAGGATAGAAGGAGAACTCAAGGGATTCAAGTGGCGCTGCTACACCGGGACTAGGATTTTGAGTTGACTTCCTGAGGAATAGTCTCCGTGTACCAGCTTGAATTCCTCGAGTTCTGACTGTCGGGATGGAAGTTTTCCTTCATGACAGTGGCCTGCTCATTTAGTGAAGGAGAGTGCTGCATTTACATGCAGCAATCTCCTTCACTGTATGAGGACGAGGGAATGCTATTGCGATTCCTCGTCCTCATACAGATTCATTGTGTATGAGCAGCAGATCGCTGCCCAGAAATTATGATTGGTGGTGCCTGCATGAATGACAGGATCACCCAATGGCCGAGTATTTCCCTCGATCATCGGGTGATCAATGGCACATTTACATGGGCAGATTATTGGGAATGACTGTTCACAGGAATGGTCGTTCCTGATAATCTGGGCGATTATTGGCATGTGTAAATGCAGCTTTAGACTTATTGCTAGGAAGCAGGTGTGGACACACTGCATCACTGAACAGATTTGGCTTGGGGTTGCTTCTAAGGGGGTTATCTAAGTGCCCCCTGGTCTTCGCCCTTTAAGCCCTACACTTGGACCTGGACTCCGCTCCAAGGGAACCACCAAGCCACTACCTTATGAAGTAGTCTCTTTTAAGGATCAGCTGACCAGGGCGCGTCAAAAGACACCAGTGCATAGCACTGAAGGAACAGGCAAAATTGTAGACAAAGGATGAGCCAAGGTCAAGGCAGGCAGAGTTTCTTCAATTAGGTTATCAGTCCAAAGGTCAGGGCAGGCAGCACGGGGTCAACACGAGAGTCAAGCAGAGGTCAGGTTGAGGATGACTGCTGGAAGTTGGAATGTTGGAATTGAATACAGCACATCATTGCAGGGATTAACAAGCTGAAATACCTATTGCTCAAACACCCTCCCACAGAGGTAGGGGCCTTTAATATCCTAGAGAGGTTAGCCATGGACAGGACAGATTAGGCTGTGCACGCTGGCCCTTTAAATCCAGAGAGAGTGTGAACCTTAAAGGCAGACTGTCACACTGCAGGCATAAGGAAGACAACAGGCAGCATGGAGTGGATGGAGCAGTTCTACTTTGGTGGACATGCCCTCCGGGATGGAACAGGGAGACACAAACAGCCATGGACCTTTGGAGTGGGAGAAGGGATCCACACAATTATTAAGGTATAAAATACCTTTAAAAGGTGAATGTGGGGACATAACAAGTCAGTCTTTTCTCTAATAGTTGCATAGAGATAACCAAGATATAAGAGGGACTCTCATTGAGTGCAGCAGGTTTCAGACAATTTGCTGCCCAGATTTGTGTCATGTTCTGAACAGTGATTAGGCTACATTTTCAGAAAGGCAATTCTCAATTTTGATTGCATTTTTAATTAGCTTCCATATGTGGAGTGATGAGCCTACCATGAAGGATAGAAGATCATTTTCCACACTGCAATGTATTATTTTTGAATTATTGCACTTAAATATTCTATCCTATTATCTCCCAAACAAGATAGATGTATATTGGAGTCATGAGAAAATATTACAAGTAAAGCTGAGTGGAACTCATTTAGGAAATTTATAACAATTCTGCAGTTACATAATGTTTGAGGAGCAACTCGTATATGGAAGGGTTTTTCAATCTCCATAATGTACCCATGTAGTAAGTGCTGAATGAGCAATATACCTGATAATGACTGTTTGCTTGAATTGTGTATGTGTCTTTTACATTACATTACATTACTTACAGTTTTTGTTTTTTTTTTACTTCTTCCTTTTTGGCTAAAATTTCTACCCCATACTCCAATGCATGTTTCCTTTGTGGAGCCACTCACACACCAAAGACCTAATCTAGCATAGATATAATTAATCCTGTAGCATTAAAAGGAAAAAAGGAGGATAAAAAAGGAGGAGCATAAAAAAAGGAGGTCAGTCAGCACATCCTAATGTGCTAGAGACACAAAGGAAAAAAACACAACGCAGCGCACTCTGCAAACACAAATAATGTACAATAATGCCTTAGTGATAGAAAACATTCTGTGGCTAGTGCTGAGCTTATTTTGCAAAATTGAGATTCTTGGCAAATCATTTTGTACAAAATTTTTTCTGCCCGTCTGCCAAACGTCAAGGCGATTTCTTTAAGACGGGAACCTAACGCCAACTCCTACCTGTTATGTGCCATAACGGCCACCATAAAGGCACCAAAAATGGTAAAGGTAGAGTGGATCCGGCATGCATGTGGAACCAAGACCCCCTGAATTTTATGGTGGCCATTATGGCACATAACAGGTAGGAATTAGTGTTAGGTTACCATCTTAAAGCGATCGCCTTGATGTTTGGCAGACGGGCCCAAATAATTTTGTACAAAATAATTTGCCAATAATCTCAATTTTGCTAAATAAGCGTGGCACTAGCACCAGAATGTTTTATATAACTATGGCATTATTGTAGATTATTTGTGTTTGCAGAGTGCTGCTGCATTTTGTTTTTTTTCCTTCCTGTAGCATTATAGTATCTCCTGCCACATCTAATTATCATCACTCTAGGACTAAAGAACTCTTAAAATTTGCCTTGTTTTTGACAATTGAAAGCCAAGCCTTATAACAAGAGAGGGGCCAAATGGATGACTGAACGTTCGTCATCTTAGCCAGAGTGTGGTGCAATCAGCCTTACACACTAAAATTCCCCAGCTGCAGGTGAAGACAGAGGCTTGCTGCAGCATGGGCTGCAGCAGGTAAAGAACATTTGCTCCACCCATAAGGGACCAGGCACTGAGAAAGTGTGCCTTCTGAAAAAGTGGGGCTGTAGTGCTGGAACCGATGTGTTTCCCCCAGGCAGAGGTAGCCAAAGAAGGGCTGATGACCAGGCCCCACAGCAGACCTGAACAGTAGTACCTGAGTGAGAAAACCTAAATGCACACAATCAGAATTTTGAAATCTGCAGCATGTCAATTTATTTTATTTTTCCTGACCTGATCCTCCACACATAAATCCTGAACGTGTGCATTTACCCTAAATGAGAGTTAAAGGGGTATTCTGGTAAAGTAACTTAATTTTTGAAAAACTGCATTAAGGCTGCAAGTTGTGACCCAACCAGAACCCATAACTATACATATGATCAGAGCTTTAATTTACCCTGCAATCCATTTGTCTAGCTCCTGTGTGAGCCTGCAACACACTGAGAGTGTCATGGCTCCTGATCTTCCCTCACAAAACTACAATCCCTAGCTTTCCTGCTGTGAGCTTGTGCTTGTTCATGAGTTCTGCTGTTCACTGATTGGCTGCCTGACATTCCAGTCCAGACACGCCCCCTCTACTCAGCAATCAGCAGCACACTGACATTTAGCTAGAGAACTGATAGCAACACACTGCGCATGCTCGACCTAACAAAGGCTCAGAACTACAGGTCGGTGCCATGGTAACTCATGAGGAAACACAGTGGGTAGTAAGGAAGAAACTACTTTTATAACTACAAATGGTAAATATGTGAAACTGACATTATATTAGATAATTATTGATGATGAATTAGTCTAAAACATAAGTTATATTTATGGTAACCGGAATACCCCTTTAAGGAGTAAAACCTACTGCTTTATTCCATGTGAAAAGCAGAGACAGCTGAGCGGTTATACTTGGCTATCCCCAGCAGTCCCATAGAGCTGAACAGAGCGGCAGTACATATGTGTGACTGCCTGTATACAGGGTGGGCCATTTATATGGATACACCTAAATAAAATGGGAATGGTTGGTGATATTAATTTCTTGTTTGTAGCACATTAGTATATGGGAGGGGGGAAACTTTTCAAGATGGGTGGTGATCATAATGTGGTATATGGGGTACAAAGATAGTGGGGCCATTCTTCATCAGTGGAAACCTCAAGGCCACTGGATATGTGAAATTGCTATATGATGACGTGTTTTCCTCTTTATGCACTGAAGCTGGCACGCTCCCTGAGTTTTTCCAGCAAGATGGTGCACCACCACATTATGGGTGTCAGGTCTGAGCATTTCTAGATGAACAGTTTCCTGGAAAGTGGATTGGTCGTCGTGGGCCAGTTGAATGGCCCCCAAGGTCTCCTGATCTGACCCCCTTAGACTTTTATCTTTGGGGTCATCTGAAGGCAATTGTCTATGCTGTGAAGATACAAGATGTGCAGCACCTGAAACTACGGACACTGGAAACCTATGCTAGCATTTCTTCTGCGGTGTTGCTATCAGTGTGTGAACAGTGGGAGAAGAGGGTTGCATTGACAATCCAACACAATGGGCAGCACTTTGAACACATTTTATAAGTGGTCAGAAACTTGTAAATAACTCATGAAAGAATAAAGTTACGTTAAAACCAAGCACACCATTGTTTTTCTTGTGAAATTCTCAATAAGTCTGATGTGTCACAAGACCCTCTTCCCATTGAAAAAACTAAAGTTGAATCCAAAATGGCCGACTTCAAAATGGCCGCCATGGTCACCACCCATCTTGAAAAGTTTCTCCCCTCCCATATACTAATGTGCCACAAACAGGAAGTTAATATCACCAACCATTCCCATTTTATTTAGGTGTATCCATACAAATGGCCCACCCTGTACAATAACATGCAGTGAATAAGGCTATGTTCATACTTGAATTGTGGCTTCCAGCAACTTCACCATCCCTCAACAGATCCATTGGGTTCTGATGTGTTGTCCTGATTTTGACAAAAAACAGAGCTGCATGCAGCACTATATTGCCCTACAAATATAATGAAATCTACAAGTGACGCTCCGAACTAAAGCTCCAACATTGATGTGAACTGAGCCTAAAATGATGCGATACGCAGTGTTAAACTGATAATTTAAGGACACTAATTTTTTTCTTTGCTTTTTATATTCCCTTGTTTTCTCGTCATCTTTGCTATGTTAAAGGGGTTCTCCAAGTTATATTTATTGATGACCTATCCTCAGGATAGGTCATCAATATCAGATTGGCGGGCGTCCGACATCCGGCACCCCCGCCGATCAGCTGTTTGAAGAGGAGGCGCACGCCATACCAGCGCTGCCTCCTCTTCACTGTTTACATCCTAGCCGTAACAGGGGTAGTGGTGAGTAGGTGTAATTACACCTCACCACCCCATTCATTTCAATGAGAATAATCGCTCCCATAGACTTGTATAGGAGCGATCCTTCCCATTGAAGTGATTGGGGTGGTGAAGTGTAATTACACCTACTCACCACTACCCATGTTACGGCTAGGATATAAACAATGAAGAAATGGCAGCGCTGGTATGGCGCGCGCCTCCTCTTCAAACAGCTGATTGGCGGGGGTGCCAGCTCTCGGACCCCCGCCGATCTGATATTGATGACCTATCCTGAGGATAGGTCATCAATATATGGAGAACCCCTTTAACTTTATATGTGTATAGATTTGGGACTGATACAAATTATGTGAATCCGTGTGTTACCTACTGCCACATATCCCTGTGAATTCAATTTGGTTAAAAAATACATTTCAAGAAAGTTTGAAAACTTGAAAGAGTAGCAGTGAAAAACTCTTGATTGAATATCAAATGATGTATGTGTTTACTTCTCATAAAAAAAACTAAAATAATGTTTCTCAGCTCAGGTACTAACTCAGCTGTGCTAATTTAAAATGATCAGTGTGGTACATTTTAAGGGAACTCTGTGCTTGCCGAAATCTGTGCTTCACTTACAGCTAAAATCATCTTCCCACATAAAACAAGATGTATAAGGCTCAGGCAATGGTGTTTCAGTTATGTACCAAGAGGGAATATACTCCACAAACATAAAACAGCTTTATTGTAGAAGCGACAAGCGAGAACGTTGAAACAGTGTTTTAAGCCGTGGCTGGAAATGTTAAAACACAAAGTATAAAAGCAAAAGTTGCTAAAACCAAATGTAAGATACATACAAAGGACCCACACATGCTTATGGGGGAAGGGCTGGGCATCTAATGGAAATCTGTCTCCATGAAATTCAGGACCTGTCACCTCTCCTAAACTACTCTATGTTGTACCATTCTTTTATTATTCCTGCTAGAAGTTACGAAAAAAAATTCTAGCAGGTTTCAATGCAGATGGGCGTTACCAGTCTCTGCACAGTCTAACATTATCCAATCACTGTGCAGGGACATGCCCCCAACTGGTAACACCAATCTTGTTCCTTCTGCTTTCTCTGCCATTCTCTCTACCTCTTTCTTGATTAACAGGGCTAGGTCCCTGCATAGAAATCTGACCTGAGACTGTCAATCAAGAAGGAGAGTGAGGGGCTGGTAAAAGAAACAGGAGGAACAAGGGTACACAGACAGTTTTGGGCCCACCCTCAGTGGTAGCTCATTTACATATTGTTTAAAAATACTTATTCTCCAGAATGAAGCAATAGACTTACTAAGTGAAAGGTATCATTACATACAGCTGAGCTGGCCCTACAAGGCATTGTGCCGGGTTTAACATCGAATTTTCCTAGCAAGTGGCTACCTTTAAGCACTTACTTTTCATAAGTTTCCTGTTGAATTGTACCAAGGACTGGCTTCAGTTGTATGTGGGACCAGGGGTGTAGCTATTGGGGGTACACAGTTATTAGTCCCACCTGGGCCCTGTTACCTAAAGAGGTCAAAGGCTCCTGTGGCACTTATGAAGACACCGGTTTGGAAATGCCACATGGAAAGTCGGAGGGCAAATGACTGTGGTTTTGTGAATATCATCAGGTTGGTGATACCAGTTTTCTATAACAGGTTCTCTCCAGTGGCATAAGTAGAAATGACGGTGCCCCACAGCAAATTTTTGAACGCCCCCCCTCCAGAAACTAGGAAACTCCCTCCGCCCGTGCAACCCCCACTCCTGTGGCTAGTCAAGATCAATCTCTCAGATAAGGTCTGGCAGCCGCTCTGTCCATTTCCTACAGTGTCTATAATGTCATATTATAATACTGTTGAGGGGGCCTCTGACAATAAATTCTTTGGTCCTCATCCTGGGTGAGCCCCTTCTGAGTTCAGGCCCCAAAGCAGCTTCCCCTGCTTCCCCTATATCTACACCCCTGGTTCTCTCCTATATGTAGACCCCTATTTTATAAGTTGTATTAACAAAATGGTAGCATATAAGCATTTTAAATGTCAAACAGATGTTCTAATAAAAACCTACTGAACCACAAAACACCATTGTAGAGGAAAAAGAATGGTACTGTCTTTTTAAATTAAAACATTTCATTGCAAATTAGTAACACATAGGCTTCAAGAGAAAAGGCAATTAACTTTAGACCAGAGATGCTTTATTTAAATGGCTATTAGTTACGTGATATCGAGAAAATATGACCAGAAATTAATAAAACCGCCATGAGTTGATCTATGACACTTTTAGCCTTGAGATTACTGTTGTTATTTGCAGAGTAGTAATTCACATAATGAGATTTGTAATGCCCAAGACAAAAAAAGAGCGGAGAGAGTTTAATCAAAATTTCGTTAACTCCTCAGAATGAGAGCTCGCTATCCCATTTCAAATTGATGCTCTTTTCTCTTGTGATGCCTATAATTCTGCAAAGTTAAGACCTCGAAATTGTAATCCAAGCAAATATGTTTGCCAGAAAATCAATTTTATAGCAGTGGTACGCTGGATGCTTAGAAAGTGATCTAAGTTCGAATGGGTACGGGCTTTACTAAAGATGAACGGCTCAAACAAACTCTAAGTAAATCTATAAAGATAGGACTACAAGGAAATGCTTATCCAAGATAAGGTAAAAAGCTAAAATGAACATTATAAAGAACTAGATTCAAATCCACCAACAGTGTGGATGAAAGTACTATGGGCTATAACTGGCCATATTTGCCTGACTACCCTCTAAATGCACAAACACCTTAGTTGCCCAAGACTAGAAAATTGATGGCCTATCCTTACCATAGGCCATCAATATCAGATTGGTGGGGTCTGACTCACAGCCACCCCAGTAATCAGCCAACTATAGGGGTCATGACTTTACTCTGTATTACAGCTCAGTTCCATTTACTTGAGCCCCTTGAAATCAATTGATCATCATGGGTGCTGAGAGTTGGACAAACACCTGTAACAATGTCTGCTCCAGAACTCAGGCAAAGTGACATCACATCACCAATCCAAAATCAATGGTCTATTCTGGAGACAGGCCACCAATTTTATCGTTCAAGCTAACCGGCTCCTCTATAGTTTACAGCTATTACTCTATACAATAATAGAATCATCATGATACACCTTAAAAGTCATCTTCTAAAATACAAAAACACGGCTTAAAAGTAATACGTACACTCCTCAACACTGAAATTGCAACAACGACAAACCATAAGGTTATATAAATTGAGGAGGTACAAGGTGTTGCAAATGATCACATTTTCAAGCACCTCACTCCAATCTGTGGCATTTGGGAGGGGCATAAAAGCCAGATAAAAAGCAAATTTTTTAAGCTACATGAAAGCTCAAAAATTAGATCTAGTCGTGTGGGAATGATTGTGCAAGCCTTTATTTCGTCGACAGGCCAGCTATTGCCACGCATGCCAAAATATCAGCACTGATCAACATTGCGTGTCTTGGTGGTTGGGGGAACAACAATGCACTGGAATGACAGCAAGAGGTGCACAGAGGAGAACCTCTGCACAGACGCATTGTTTGATTAGAAGAATGGTGCATAGTGATCCATTCTGTACTGCAAGTGAAAATGAATGTTACATACCAAGCCTTGGGTGCCAAGCAGCATCTACACAAACCATCAGAAGGTGTTTGCACTACACTGGCCTAAGAGCTAGATGTCCCGCTACAGGTGTTCCATGGAACTCACACCACTCCTCTCAAAGGCTATCATGGTGCACAGGAAGAGGGCAATGGAGGCTAAAATTGAGGTCTATCAGTCTAAACTCAGTCACTAGCCATCCACAAAATGTTGGGAAATGTCATTTGTGTGTGAACCCATAAGAGTTGGTTTGAAAGTCAACCAGAGAATGTACATTACTGAAAATGTTTTAAGACAAGGCCTCTTTAGGATTACTTCATTAGTTGAACTAATCAATATGCTTTTGACTAAATTGTGGAACATTCACATGCACGAGAAGTAGTATCTCCTCAGAAATATTCTATTGGGCAAAGCTCATCAGACATATTTGGCCCAATTTATCAAATCTGTGTAACAAAAATGGACTTACTGCCCATAGGAGCCAATCAAAGTGCAGCTTTCATTTCTTAAACTGCTCTGGAGAAATCAATGGTTAACTATGATTGGTTGCTTTGGATATCAAAGACGTCATTAAAGCCTAAGGTATCCATGCCTCGTGGATGGATTGATATAAAATGCAAGAAGGAAGACAACATAAGGCATTTCTTTCACTTACCTTACAAAAATCATACTGCTGTTGTACTGTGGGGATATCTCCTCCCACGGGCATTTGTTTCTTCAGCTCCTCATCTCTGACATCTAACCAACAAATGAGTTCTTCCAGGGATTTTAGCAAACAATTCCATTTATCGGCACTTGCTTCCAAGTGTGTTCTGCAATAGAGCAAACGAAAAGAGTCAAAAAGTGTGCAGAACAGTGCAGTGTAGTGAAGACTTACCAGTCTGAATGGCAAACAAAATAAAAAACAGTCTCTTTAGTTGGGATTTCAAAATTGGTTAGCTGCTTTCCAAAAAGTTTTCATTCATGCCATCAATAACATACTGGTGGGATTCCGACTCCCGGGAATCCCAGGTGATCGAAGGTGAGGCAATGGACCAGAACTAGAACAGCTTTGTACACTGTACAGCATTTAGGAGAAGTACTCTTCCTGGCTGCTACACAGTATACAGAGTTGTGCTAGTTTCAGCATATCGTGGCTCCTGCAAACAGCTGATCAGAGATGGTGCCAGGAGTTGGAACCTCAACGATCAGATACTGATCACAATCTTGGATAGAGCTATTTTAAAGGGGTTGTTCAGAATTTTACAAGTGATAGCCTATACTCAGGATAGACCATCAATGTGTGATCAGTGAGGGTCTGAGAAAATGAACCCCCACCAATCATCCGTTTTAGAATATCTCTAGCGCCGGATGTTGTGCTGGAACTACACCTGAACTATTTTGCAGTGGATGGAGCTGGTTACTGCCATGGAAGCAGCCTTGTAGTAATCACTACACAATGAACTGAGTTTTGTATTTCTGTTGTCATCTTCTGGCATCAAAGCTACTGCAGAACAGCTGATCAGTGTGGGTGTCATACCTTTGTTGATCAGACATTGATGGTCTATCCTCAGGATGCATCATCATCTGTAAAATCCTGGACAACCTCTTTAAAGAAGGTAAAGAAACTATATTTTTCCATGAAAACATGGTAAGTTAAAAGACCACATCCAAAGCCATTTCTACCTGGAACCAGGAATTTCCGAGTGTATTATTGAAGAAGCAGTGTACTTAACCATTCACCCCAAGCTGTTGTAAATTCTGCCTCTGGAGACTCTTGACTAGAAATGTAATGTAAAAGGCGATGTCTATTTTTAAAGCAAATACCATCTGGGTAAAGGTTCTGCTGGCTTTAGATGTTACAGGCATCATGGAGCTGCTGAAGACTAATATTCATGAATCTTTGATTTTACATTTCAATGCATGACAAATATTACAATATTAGTCACAGTCAGAACTGTCTGTGCAACTTCAAAAATCTGCCGTCTTCGTATACCTTCGGAGCTTTCCAGGAAGGGAAGTCAAGCAGGATAGAGCACATATGCACATTTTCACTAGTTTCTCAAGGTCACTACACCTCTGAAACTACTAAGCTTATGGGTTAATATTGTTGTTTCCTAGGAGATGAGAGCATGATCAACCCAACTATACCAGGCATAATGCCTGGTAGGGTTGATCATGCTGAGTAAAACAATATATTTCTTTCCTCTATAGAGTTAATAGTTGCAGCGCTTTCCAAGCTTATCAGATTCACTGGGCAGGCACCGAGTCAATGAGCCACAATGGATCTTCTGCTGCTTCACAAGCTCAGGAAGATGCATCTGATTCACTACGCAAACACCAAGTGACGGTGCTGGCATGAGAACACAGGGCCAGATGAGATGTGTGGCCCTGTCAATCAAAGAGGAGGGGGAGTACAGACAGCACAGGGGCACTGCACTAGTGGTGCTCCTAGTGCCATGGCCAGCCCCTTGGTGCTCAAAATAGGTAATTTACATAAATATAAAAATGCATACATCTTGGCAACTATTTAATCTATACAGAAAATAAATTGTTTTACTCAGTATGATCAACCCCACCAGGCAGTATGCCTGGTTTAACAGTGTTGGTCATGCTAACAGGTAATGTTAAAAGGTAATACTTAATGTTTGGTTAAAGCTTATTTTTCTCCCAGATAGTTTACATAGGAGAATAGATAAATTATAACATTCATGGTATAAAGTAGTTAAGGGGTTAAATGGTAAAATTGCTGGTGGTCTACGGTTCCTTTTTGACCAAGGCTAGTGGAAAGGTTAATGACAGTATCACTGGTGATCTAAACTAGGGCAGAGGTTCATTCACACCTTCAGGACCAGCCTAGTGTCCTCAGGTTTTCTATTCTATTTTCGCGCCTCTATCATTGCATTCTAACAGCTATAACATTTTTATTTTTCTGTCAACGTAGCCGTATGAAGACTTCTTTTCAGCTGTGTTGTATTTTTAAATGGCACCGTTTCGGGTACATATAACTTTTATGGAAAGGGGAAATGGAAATAAAACAGTGATTCTCCAGGTTAGAATTGCAGCAGCCTATGCAATGGTCCACCAATCTTTCTCGCTTCGTAAATTATATAAAGCAAATGTGCAAAATACAGTTGAGATGGTATTTAACACCACATAAGATGAAAAGTGATTCAAATCATCAGGAAATTGTTGCCCACGCAAATGTTTCTTCAGGTTCAGAAAGAGAAAGTAATCACTGGGAGCCAGGTTTGGACTGTAGGGTGGACGGTCAAGCTCCATGAAGCCGCAATCCTTGAGAGCAGCTTGTGATTTGCGAGACTTGTAAGCTGGCACATTTTTGTGAAGCAGCAACACATTTGCCGACAACTTTCCACAACGTTTCTTTTTCATTGCCTCACATAATGCCCTCATTGTTGAAGCATAGTTGTCTCCAGTAATTGTTGTCCTATGTTGAATGCTAGTAACAAAACATCTTTTGTATCCCAAAAAATTGATGCATCATCTCAGATTGTCCAGATCCTATGGATGGAGCAGATACACAGAATTCTTGACGTAGCCCCATAGAAAGAAGTTACAGGGTGTTAGATCTGGTGATCGTGGTGGCCATTGGTGAATGATTTATTCCCCAACAGCCGATCCAACATTGAAGTACAGTTTCATTCACGTATCAGCGCAAATCCAACTGGAAATTATGAGGAGCACCATACTGCTGATGACTACATTTGGCAGATCTTCCTCTGTCTGAGGCATAAGACATTTGCTTAACATTTTCAGGTAGGTGACCAGTTAAAATATCCTCGGCAAAAACTGCTCATTGCACAAATTATGTTTACAATTTGGGTGAGTTCCTCATGTGCTCATGTGGGGTTTCTGAGCCCCAGATTCTAACATTGTGACAATGGTCCTTCCCAATGAGGTGAAAGGTAGCCTCTGAACACCAGCCTATCAGCGAATTCGTCCTCTTCCAATCAGCCCTGCAAGTCAATGCAAAAGTCCTGGTGTTTCAGTTTGCCGTTCAGTTTCAGCTCCTGAAAAATTTGTAGTCTGTATGGCTTACAATGCAAACATTTTCAGAAGATACGCTGTACCGTGGTTTGTGGCACTTCTTGTTCCATACTAGTCAGACTGATTGACTTTCTAGGACTACACAGCTCAAATCCTGTTCACTTTCTCTTCTGAATCTTTGGGGGCCTAGACTTTTCCCATGACATAAACAGTCACTGGTTTTGAATTGCTTCACCCAATGTGAAATGCAGTTAATATGCGGAGCACATTTTCCAAATTTATTCAGAAATTTTGAAATTTCGCTGTACTGTCACAACAGATCCTGTTGTTGCAAATTCAA
Organism: Rhinella marina; assembly: GCA_900303285.1. Classification (NCBI taxonomy): domain Eukaryota; kingdom Metazoa; phylum Chordata; class Amphibia; order Anura; family Bufonidae; genus Rhinella; species Rhinella marina. The sequence goes on along the minus strand of ONZH01021942.1, from coordinate 658,185 downwards.
ACCCTGGCATAGTATCAGCTTAGCATTTTTGGGAGACACTATGCTTACAACATTATTACTGGCAGGAACACTATCTGCGGGGCATAATGATATTTAAGGGCACTGTGTGGCAATAATTACTGAAGGAGGCACTATCTGTGTGGTACTAGTATTTTCAGGGGGACTAAATTTTTCTGCGGTATAGTATTGGGGGGGCACAGTGGGCACATTGGAGGTGGCAGGATGGGGTGTTCAGATGGTCAGGAGGATGATGGAAAAGTAAGAACCTAAGATGTCTGTGAGACAACTTCTGCAGAGATTAGACATGTCTTAAAAATGTCATCATGGTGGGCTGGTCTGAATGGAAAAGATGAGAAAAGAGAACATCTATATCAGAGAAAACATTAATAGATGTAATAGGTATATAGTGCTGAATTCCCCTGTATGTTTGGCAGCGCAGAATGTAATTTAAATACAGTAGTAATAGTCATCTATCATAAGTTCTTATGTGGATATGTCATTTTGACAAAAAAGATTACCGCTATTCTGTCAAACCTGAAGGAACTGCTGACTGAGGGTTAGAACAGAGCCTATGGCAGTCGAGTGAGAATAGCTTTATTTTGTTAATATTTACCACTGTTCGCCTTCTTGGTGGCACTTGGTTTGAACTTCTTGTCAAAAGGGTCTACTTGGAGTGAAAAGGTTGAGAAAGACTAGTCTAGGAGGTCTGGCATCAACAGACCTTTGACTACCTTGCATGCTGATGTGAGTCCACTCCACCCCCAGACCGCTATAACAGTCATTTTGGTCAGACCCAGTAGTTGATTAAAAGGTGATGACCACAAATTTATATTATTGTATATTGATATACTTACATAAATGATGGCTTTGGTCTAACAATCTATGCTATTATCCGTTTCATACTGGATTTCAGATTCATTGTATAAATAAGCCTAAGTCAACATTTCTGCACTCTCCAATTCTTAATTTTCTGAGCAAATCATTTTTTTTACCGGATGTTTGACGACTTGGCCTTCAAATCATGCCAGCGTTGATTCATATCATCAAGTCTATGCTGAAGCAATGCTGCTTCCTCTGACGTTCCCAAAGCTTTCACCATCTTTTGCCTGTTCCCATCAATGCTCTTGAAAATGTCATTATGGGCATCAATTTCTGCTTGAATGTCCTGGAATATAATAGAAACAAGACTTACTAGCCTGGAAAAGCAAGTAAAAATAAAACAGGAAGTCACAAAATGTAGCAATATGGTATTATGTATTTCAGAGAAAGGCGTGTTCGTGAACTATAGCTGAAGACCACATTCACATCAATGTTGACTATAGAAAATTCCATTTTCTCATAAAAGATAAAGCCATTTATCTGGCAGATATCCCATCACTCCTCAATGAACTGAAAAGAAAAACTAAACTATTTTGCTGAGATAGGACATTTTACTTCTAACAAGAACAATTTGATGTAACATCATCCTGAACCCACAAACCAGATATGGTTCCACTGAAATATATACCATTATTGCTGCATCAGCAATCCTACTATGCCCTATATACCAAACATCTACTTGCTTGTGTTCCTTGTTTAACATGATATATTTTTGTAAAGACTTAAAAATGGCAAAAAACAAGTTAACCAACCAATGGCTCTTGGGCAACCTACATTTGATTCCCCACCTGTTGATACTATTGTGCACTAGTTGCACCGGAGCAGTTATAGCATTACTGGAACCAGGCAGTAAATACTAGGGTAAACCCATCTAATTCAGTCATGTCTTTATTAAGCTGGTTCCCTTTTAATACTCAGCATGTTTCAACACTATCTGCTGTATTTGACAGTGGCTTGGGGCCTACAAAAGTTAGGAAACTTCTGCTGTATAGAAATTTAAGAAGATAGCTTCACAGCAAATCACTGCAGAAGTGAATATGGCTGAGCTCCAATACCAGACACAGCCCATAGGCAGATATGGCACACTTACTGGGAAAAATATACCTTTTTTAGTAATTCTACAACAGCTTCAAGTAAGAACTGTAATGATGCTCCTAGAAATTAGATGTTTGCTGAACCTGCTAGCAGGGCAAGTCAGTTATACAGTAGATATAGAGGGAAAGAAGGATTGAACATGCCCAATACACTTATTGCCCTCTCTCCACTGAAAAGACATACAATTGGACAAGGCGGAATCACAAAGAATGGCTTTCATTCGTCCAACAGTTAAGGTATAAAGCCATCTTGAGTAGGATTGTTTTTTAAATTCTTTTGCTAACTTTACCCCACACACACACACACACACACACACACACACACACCTGTGAAGAGTTCTTCACTGCTTTTTCAGGCCCTGCCTGTCAACTTCCTCATGGATGGGGTCACATGTGCCACTGCAGCCAATGACAGGTAACATTTTCCAAAGTGGAATGTAAGCCTGCAGTGATGTATTGCTTGGGGACACGTCACCACAAAGGCCAGCACATATGACCCTGTCCATGTGGAAGTTGAAAGGACTGGAAGTTAAGTGAAGAGAGCTGAATGGAGCAGTGTGGAGTACATAAGTGTAGATCTCTTCGCAGGCGCACCAGCTAAAGTCTCTGTAAACTAAGTACAATGGTCCCTCAAGATACAATATTAATTGGTTCCAGGATGACCATTGTATGTTGAAACCATTGTAAGTTGAGTAATCGGTTCCAAAGCCCCAAAATGTCATCCAAGATAAGAGAAAATGAAGATTTAATAAAAAATAAGCAGATAACTAAGACAGATAAAACAAGTCCTTACATATGACAGTCAGGAATAGCTGCTAACTAGCAACTAATACAGCTATTTTACTAGAGAAGTGGCCTAGATTGGTATATGATATTGTATGTTGAGTCTGGTTCCAACTTACGATGCATGAGAAAATACCATTGCATGTTGAAAATATTGTATCCTGAGGCCATTGTATCTTGAGGGATCACTGTACATCTAATACCAAGTCGTTCAACAAGCTTGGATAATGACAGAAATTACAGCCTATTTTGAAAGCTCAGCAACATTTAACACAAAAGACGGTTTTATGTATTTCCATATTATGACTGTCAAGATACAAATAGATAAAACCGATAAATGTCACATGGACAAATAACTGTGTAGTTCACTATGTGAATGAGATTTCCATATCACGTTTACATTCTTTCCTTTGAAGCTAAGCTTGAATTACTCTTCCATCTTAATGTCTGCCACCTTTACTAAATACCCATTCCATCAACCTACCACGCTATCAAGCAGTCATATTTCAACATCAAAGCATACCTTTCATAGTTTCCCATTTCAGCCACTTTCGAACACAAAATACTTTCCAGGATCAGAATATCAGTACAAATAATCGGTGATGTCATATGTAAAGGTATCCAACTTTCATCAGTGAGTAAAAGTTAAAAAAAAGTACTACAAAGTTTAGAAAGTCGGCAATGAAGAAACTAGGTGTTACCCTACAGAACATTCATCTCAATTTTTTCTTGATTTAAAGATAAATTCTTCTTTTTGGACCTATAAATTCCTTTTGTGAAGACCTCTGATATCAGGGGGCGGTGTCACTGCACACTCTGACATTGTCCAATCAGAGTTCACAGTGCCCAATTGTGTGATAACACACCCCTGTGATAGAGGGAATGGTAACAACCAGTTGTCAAATTATTCATAAATTTATTGAAGGAATAACAAAGGCATGGCATAGCATATAATTATAAGAACAGATGCTCCAGAAGTATTATTTCATTGGGAATACAAGTACTCACTAAAATAGACATGTCAGGAAAAGTGACAGATCCACTTTAGGCCCCATGCACACAATCGTATTTTTGGTCCGCAGCCATATTTTTTTCAGATCAGATCTGGACTCATTTCAATGATGTCCATATGTCCGTTCCACGGCCCCGCAAAAAAAAAAAAAAATAGAACACGTCCTATTCTTGTCCGGTTTGTAGACAAGAATAGGCTTTTCTAACAGAGGGCGGGACTTACAGAAGGAGAAAATGTGTAATACACATGGCTAATATCCATGTTTTATGGATCTGCAATTTGCAGACTGCAAAATGAATACCATCCTGTGCACCTTAACTTAGACGTTTTGTCCAAGGTTACAAAAACGGATCTGCTTTTTTCCTTGAAAGGGGCACTAATGTCCATGGGCTGTATTTAGTACTACAGTTCAGAACCGTATATATGTCTATATCACTAGAAATGATATATATATATAAAACCGTTTACCATGATATGGCTACACATAAAAATTGTAAAATTCAGATTAAAAGCAGCACTGAAGAGAAAACTTGACAATGACGCGTGGATTTGTTTTATCCAAAGCAATTACCATTTGTATGAAAAGATCTTAGAAGAATAGAAAGAGCCAGCCTAGTGGAATTATTCATGTTACAAATCTTGTAAGTCCTCATCTCCCATCACATTTCAGGAGGACCCCTGCCTACTAGAGATAAACATCAAGAGCAGGGTGTGATAAGTCGCATACCAAACTGATGAGCATAACAAGGCAAATATCCACATTTTTTGTTTTACTATGAGTTAGAAAAACAGAACTCCATAATGTCCTCATTAGTCGTGCTTACAGTAATCCACACATTCCAACGAGGTCCTAGTTGAAGCTAATTCTGACACGATAGCTAATACTTTATTCTGTGAACACTCAAAAAGCAGGATCATAATATTCTAAACAGTCTACACTGCACCTTTCTCATGGTAGCCCTAATCCATCCGTACTTCTAGAAAGTAATAAAACATATGTCATCTATAGAATAAGATACGTTACTGTATATGCAATGATAACATAAGAACTAAAAGGAAAACGTACCAATAAAATATCTAACGTCATAGGAACATGTCAAAAGATTACATTGGTGGAGTCAACCGCTTAGGCTACTTTTATATTTGGCAGGCTATTCTGGCTTGGAACAGCCGCCAGATTTCTCTGTATTCTGGCATTGGCGGAAGCTACAGAGTTGCCGTCCAACCCCATTAACTATAACTGGGACCAAAGGCGATCCAGCCGCAACTCGGCCAATATGCTGAGAATTGGCCAGACAAAAACTGCTGTAGTCCTGTCAGTGATAGCTGTCAATCACTGATAGGATCGTCTGCTTGAATGAGCAGGAATTTACATGAATAAATTAAAAGTTTTACTGAATCTTTTCCCACAAAGCTATATATCAGTCTGCCCTCCTGCTCTATAACTTGCTGCCTGCAATAATAACGGGAGAGGTTTAATTTAATTAAAAATTAATAAAACAGGTTTTCATTTGGAAAGCAGTGGAGATCTGAGCTCAAAGACTTGATCACTGTGATCCAGTAGTCATATGTTTCTCTGATTTATCAGAAGATCTTTGGGTGGATTTCTCCTTTAAAGGCAAACCCTTTACAATTCAGAAGGTACATGCACAAACAAAATTATGTTGGTGCCCATCTATGTATTACATGAACAGCCACTCATTCGAAAGGCTGGAAAGTAATGCTACATTTATCCAGCAGTGTCCACTGCAGAGGGAACATATGTCCTTCGCAATATCTGTTGATTGGCAGGCCAGTTTCAATTGCCTTTAAGGTTCTTCAGAATTTTTACGGCCTTCCTTAAAAGGGTTATCTAGGATTTTACTATTGATGGCCTATCCTCAGGATCAGAACAGGTACAAGACCTTTTCAGAGTAGCTCTGGTCGTAGAAGTCGGTGTAGTGGACGATACTGGTTACTGCAGCACTGTTCCTATTGAAGTTAATGGGAATAATACCTACTGTACACAGTGGACAGAGATCTTTAGTTCTGGCACTGACTTCCACCACCCGAGCTACTCTGAATCAACTGATTGGTGGGGGTGTGGGGTGTTGGATTTCCACATCAGATATTGATGGCCTATCCTGAGGAGGCCTAAAGACTGGGAGCAGTATACTCATACTCATCCATAACATAAAATCAAGCCACCACCAATCCAGTGCTGCTGGTCTCCATTTACTTCAGAGAACTGGAGTCACAGCTTGAACAGATGAGTACATGTTATTTTATTATTTCAAAGTGCTCCCAACCTTTAGGCAGACATTTTTATTCAGTGGACAACTCCTTTAAAAGGTGTTTTCACCTAAATAATTTTATGGTATGCCAATCAGATACAGCAGATCTTCAGAACAATGGTTCTTGTTTCTTGACCTCAATAGAAAGGCGGCCATGCATCTACATCTTCAATGAACTGCATTCTCTCAAACAGTGGTAGTGACTACGCATATGTGACTACTGTAGCCCAAATGGTGACCACCACGGTAACAATCATTCTTGAAATGTTCATTATCTGAACAGCAGGACGTACCTGGGCCACAAGGTCAGCATTCCTACATGCTATGACCTTTCATACCATCTAAACAGTTCTACTGAGATGTTTCAAGTAAAAGTCCCACATGATTAGATTCAATATTACACATAGTGTTAGCGCATGTTTACATCTACTTTGGAGGCTCCGTTTGGGGCTCAGTCACACATTTTGGCAAAAATAGCGGATAGAAAAGTCTTACATGCAGGACTTTTTCTCTAGTAAAAAATGTGTTTTCCTGAAAGAAAACTGAGCGGATACCATTATAGTTAAGGGGTAGTGTTGAGCGAACTTCTGTTTTCAAATTCGGTGCACAAGGTTCGGGTAATCTAAGAATCCTGTTATGGATTCCGCTACCACGGACCATAAGTTTCATGGTCTGTGGTTGCTGAATCCATAACGGAATTGTTAGATCACACAAACCCGAACCTTGTACGCCGAACTTGAAAACAGAAGTTCGCTCAACACTATTAATGGGATCTGTTTGGCAACCTTCCTGTAGGGATGTGTAAAATCTGGCACTTCTGTTACTTCTGTTGTTTATTACGTTTCTTATAACGGAGCAGAAGATCGGAATTAAAGAATGCTGATATGAATGAGTCCTTACATTTAGCATAAAAGTGTCCATAGTTAGACATTGCCGGTTTTAACTTAAATACAGAAACTTACTCTAAAGATAATAATCCTGTCTACTCATGTACGCAAAGTCCATCGAATTACCAAAGCCATAAACAATATGATTTTGACGTAACTAGACTTTCAGTGTCCCAATTATATAAATGTGTATGGATATTACTAAATGAGGTTTGAATTGTCCTTATGTGCAGGGCAACAAAAGGCAATTTTCTATCACTCTGCCAGCACAAAGGGGATCAGCTAATATGTGATCCGGATAAAAAGGAAGCAGCTTCTATCTATATGCACAAAGGTTCTTGGCTGAAGATGCCTCCAATGAGATAATGTTCAGTCAGCTATCTACTGCTGTATCTTCCATAGTTTAAATGTATTGTGAATCCCATAGAGTTGGTGTCTGTAATACAACATAGAGTTCAGACCAAGGCTTTGAGTCATATCGCTCTGACAAATCAATTGTTCTAACATTGAAATTCTCATGTATTGGGCAATAACTATTCAAAACTTTGTTTTTTGCAGGCAGTTAACCTTGGAAAAGTGATATTAAAATTCTTCTTTTGAAACAGCTCTGATAATGACATAAAATCTGTATAAAGTGTAGACAATGTAAGTTCTCCCCTGTCATTATGGTGGCAACACTTCCCTAATCCACTATCCCAATTATTTGCTGCGGCATGGACTTCGGCATGGACATGGACCTACATAGGCTGTCCATCTATATAAAGGGGTTGTCCAGCTTTTTTAAATTGATGGCCTATTCTCAGGATAGGCCATGACTAGCTTATCACCATGGGTCAGGCACCCCGAACCCCCACCCATCAACTGATCGTTGTAACCTGAAGTTGGCGCCAGAGCTACACAGCTCCGTCAACATGGTAATGGTGTGAACTCACTACTACAGTGCTGCCCCCATCGATATGAGGATAGGCCATCAGTAAAAGGGGTTTACCAAGACTTCTCAGAATTCTCTGGATAAGACATCAGTATCTGATTGGTGGGGGTTTGACAACCGGGACTCCTACCAATCAGCTGTTTGAGAAGGCGGCGGCTTTTCCTAAGTGTGTGACGACATGTTCATCAGTCACATGGCCTAGGCACAGCTCAGCTCCCTTGAAATGGGTTAAAAAATAAAAAATAATTAAAATCATACTTACCTCATCCGTTTGAGCGCAAAGAGAGCCGACCGCCGCCATCTTGATTAAATATCCCATGCAAAATCCCATGGTTGATGATGTATGATGTCACCACATCAGCAGACATGGTGACGTCATCACGGGCTGCACAACATTTAACGCTGGATCTTCAATCAAGATGGCGGCGGCCGGCTCTTCTCAATCAAATAGATGAGGTAAGTATGATTTTATTGATTTTTTTAAATTATACATTCAGATGCCTGGATCAGCGATGAATGCGGCATCTGAGAGGTATAATGATGGGAGCGGCGCAATCACTGTTCTCTGTCATTGCACCCACTACTTACAAAGAAATGCACTTTGTGACAATGTTATTTGTCACAAAGCAAATTTTTTGGTAACATTTGGTGAAGCAGCAGAATCGAATTATACAAAACTTCGCTCATGACTAAATATAAGTATAGTCTGACAGAAAACTAAAGCCTCCTTGATATACCTTACCTATACTGAAATATTGCATTTTTACTCATTTTTGCAGTATAGCCCTAGCACTTTACCATCTAGGAGCTTTATACGTCACCAGAAACAACCACACAAAACTCACCGATACAACTCACTTTCAACCGTCATTACCCTGGAAATCACTCCGTTTTATCTTCATCCAATGAACTGTTTGTATAATGATGGCAGTTCTCTACTAATTATATACTAGTAATTGCTTTGCATCAAAAATTAGACAGCGACGTACATACCAAATGTTCCATGTCACAGAATTTGCTTAGCCAAGAACATCCTAGACTAATTGTTATCTCTACAATTATTAATTAAAACCAAACGTACACGTAGCATGTGAGGGATTACTGGCAGAATTATTCACTAGCATATTCCAGTGCCATTTAACATTAATTTCCGTGGTGCAAATTAAATCCTGATAAAGCTGCCATTTACCAGATTTATCTGTAGAAGTTTTTTTTTAGTAAACAAAAAACAATTAAAAAAGAAAAACTTCTAAAGCTGGACATATCCATCAGATCAAAAGGGTTGTCTCATCTGAGTCACTGATGGCATATCATTGGCTGAAACGCTGGGACCCGCACCTATATCTAGAATGGGGCCCCCAAAGTGAACGAGAGCAAACCGCGCATAGTGTGTGGGACTAGTGGGACCTGCAGACTGCTGACAATTCATTCATAAAGTTCTCATAGGCACAACATAAAGACATAGCACAGTCTAGAATTGCTAATACAATGGGAAAGCAAGTAGCAATTAAAACAGACATGCCCTCTTTGGTGACAGATCGTCTTTAATAAGCCTACTCAACCTTGGTCCTGCTTACTGATAAAGAGAGAGTTCAATTTTGAAACCAATTTTTTCATTCTTCCAATGCATATAAATGAAGCTAGCCAGCAAACTGTAATAATTAAAATTTTCACTACTCTTTTGTGTCTACAGCTCCAGTGTTGACATATATATCTCCATGGAAACTGTAGTCTGATCTTGCTGTCATATACCTATACAACTGTCTCCTACTTCTTGCTGACCACAAACTTTTGACATTTCCCACTATGAGCACATACTGTATGGATAACACAGAGAGAGGGGTTTATTACAAGATGCTGCAGGACAAACGCCCTGTGTGGCCAGTCGCACCTATCCCCAATGTCATATCTTTACCAACGGTTTCATAAGCTGGGCCTGCAGTGATAAGCTGATTTCAGGGTTAACTGTAAGGGGTTTTCCTGGATTCCTGTACCAATGGCCTATGATCAGAATAGGCCATCAATATGTGATTGGTGGGTGTCCAGCTCCTAGCACTTCCAATGACCAACTGTTTGAAGAGGTTATGGCACTCCCGTGAGCATCACAGCCTCTTCCAAGTCCACTGGCGACACATCCATCAGTCACATGGCCTAGCTGCAATAACCAGGCACAGCCGCTATACAACGTACAGTGCTATCCTGTGGTCATGAATACAGGAGTCCTGTAAAATCTGTTAAATGTTAAAAGGGACTGCCTTGGACAGACAACTTATTTAATCTGCTACTCAATAAGAAAATGTGCCTTTACTGGAAAGCATGACAAAGAGGAACAATTGGTTAATCGGGAGCAAATGTTTCAATGTATGGCAAGCTTATATAGAGCATATACGTCACAGAACATTAGAATATGCTTCTAGCCAGGACCTGTTATTTTCTGAACATATTAATATTTATTAGCAGTTTATACTAATATTTAGAATAGTACTTTATACTAACACTTTCATTGTACTATATCTATCTAATCATATATTTTTAATATATTTTTATGTACTTTTTATGTTCTGATCTGATGATCTGAACTAGCTTCATATTACCCCATTTTAGTAAAGGCTTTCTGCTTGTACTTTTGGTTTGCATCTGTAGCAAGTCCTTCAAGCATATAGTGCTGCATTTAGATAGAGAATGATCAATAAAGACAGCTCAGGGCATTAAAAGTAGAGAAGCAACTTTCTGATAGCACATCTATTATGAGAAGCTCTCTGATGTCCAAGCCATTAGCCCATCACTCTTCTTATAATGTGCGATTGTTCAAGTGACCTATTCCCAAAGAGACTTTCACTTTCAAGGGTGAACATCTGGGTTCTACATTACAGTCACAGTAAGAGTACTTGAGATGCTCCATGCAGTGCACATAAGCGTGGCCAAAAACAAAAGTGAATGAGCAGATGTTTTGTAGGACATAAAAGAGAATTGTACCAGAGTTGCCTGAAGCAACCCACACTGGCAATCTTGCTCTGTATGTCTGTTCAGAGACTTGAAGCAAGAGTATGAATCAAAGGAAGAAAGTTCCATTCATCATGCTATGGCTGGCAGAACATCTAGCCCACCATTGTGTTCAAACACATACATTGAAGTCATTGGGATCTTCCTTACTGTAGGTGGTATGGCTAATCCATTTACCACCAAAGATCTTAAAGACGCCACAAGCATTTTCCTGCTGTCATTTGTAAATTAAGAAAAGATGGAAAAACACATCTTTGGCATAAATGTTGTATACAATATCTACTACTTTGTCCATAGCTATGCACTATTTATCTGTAACGCAGTCTAAATCCTAGCTTTCCCACCTGTGGTCCAGAAGGTATGTTTTTAGAAGGTTGCACTGCTAGGAACATAACCTTGGGGGTACTGTGATGTCATTTATTTAAGTAGGGGCTTAGAAACGTTGAGAAACATGTCTACTGTACATCATCAGTAGCTCCTGAGTCTGACCGAAACTCATCCTGTAGCAAAAGTTAGCAGGATATGAATTTTCTGTTAGCAGGGATGTGTTGCACACACTCCTATATACAGCATCAATACAACAGTGCCTTGACCTACAAAAGCCCAAAGTGTGCATTAATAAACCCACTGACAACTCATTTGGCCTCACTCACAAATAGTTTATGCTTTACCACAGACAGAGATAAAATGAGTAGAAAATCCAAGTATCACCTGAGTGTTGATATGTTCCTAGATACCAGGAATATCTAGGAGTTCCGTACAGTACAGTAATAATGTATCCATAAAACAAGCCAACAGGCGTCTTAAATTACCTTGTCTGCTGTCAACATACAGACAAAAGGCTGAGGCACCAAGCAGGGAAGCACTGCAGAAACTTGAACTTGGGTTTAAGGAGAAAGGGAGGACTTAATATGGGAATGCAAGTATGAATGGGCAGGAGGACATGCCATAGAAAACCCAGAGTAGAAAACTACTCAAATACTTCACTGCACAAAACTTCAAAAATGTATTGCATTATATTCAACAGGACATAATCCAAAGTATTGACTTTGATTAATAATTCTCTATTAACAGGACATGAAGAATTGTCCCAAACACTTTTATCAGGAGTCTAATATTTCACTTCAGCAACCCAGTGAATATCAGGACTTACTGTACATAAACCCATGGCTGTATTTTTTCCCCTACTGCATACATCAAATAGTATGTTTTGTTTGCACAAAATGAAATACGTGATTAAAATGTAAAAAAAAAGTATGAAAAAGTATAAAAATGTATGCTCTCTTCATTCTGTAATTAATCTTACAATGAAACCTGAAGAACTGAAAAATATCCCACAATCCCTCTCATTTACTATGTATGTGCAAATTTGTATAGACACCTATATACACACTGTTCAGAAATGAGTGCACAACTAATGAGAGACAATTTGTGATTTCTCTCAGTACTACAATCTAAGATACCTTCTCGAATTTCATTAGCAGCTCCTGCAAGCTGAAGTTTATACCAATCATTGTCAGATACATCCCGTGCAGACTACATCTTTCTGGTAAGGTTCCTTCAAGCAGTCTCCAAAGTCTTCAGTAACCTTTTAATTCAAAATCAGCACCCATGTAAATGTTGGGTTTCCATTAAGCTCTTCAGTCCTCATGTAATGATGTCCTCCATCCCTCCAAAAACATCCAAGGGCTGAGGCCCATTGTGCAGTTAAGCCCAGACATGTCTGCTTTGTTATCCAGCCTCCATAATGTCGTTCTTAGTCGTGGCCTACAACTTTCTCTGTTTTGCTCACCTCGATAATGACCTGCAGGCCTCCAGACTCTTGTCTCCAGGACTTCAAGTTCAGAATTTGGTCTCAATTACACATGCACAAAAAAATATCCTAGATTGTAGTTGAGAATGTGGAGACTCCCGGAAGGACAGAGAAGTGAATGAAGAACAAAAGGATGCATCCCAGAGGTTACAAAGATGAATAGGTGAAACTGAGGACCTTAGTAGGACATCAGCTAATTACACACAAGTATTGTAGAGGACCAATGTTGTCATAGTAATGACTGAGCAACTTGTAGCTTCTCATCTTGTCTGCAAGGATGCTAAGCTCAAAGGGCAGTGCAGCTCCTTCTTCCAAGTGTTACAACTTCATCTCTGGAGCTGTAGAAACCAGTCCCATCCCGACTGTATGAAAACTAACCTTACTATTGAGGGGAGCTGTTTATTTTCCTTTTTTTCATTCAACATTCTCCTTTTTCAACTACCCCCATAGCAAGTCTACGATTGTAAAACACTCCCACTTCCTGAGGCCTCACTCTCTGCTTAACTTCTGTGCCTCAGGAGAAAAGCGTAGTAGAAAGCTGAAATTGCATGCCCATACTCCCCTCCCTCCTGTCTCCCCTTAAAATAAAAACAGCACAGGGGCATGGAAGGAAAGGCTCCACTTTCAAGCTGTGTTTAACCCCTGTGCAATCACAGATGTCAGGTCGACTCCAGTCTACTCTGGAAAACAAAGTAGCGGCAAGGGAAGATTAACTCTCTAATTGGCAGGTGGGTCAGCAAAGTAGGAGAATGTGCACCGCTAGAACTGCACACAAGCTCAGAGTGGACGTCTACGTTACTGAAGCACAATAGTATAACTGTAGTCAGTGCTTAGTTAAAAAGAAGATATCAAAGTCTAGATACAGGAAAAATGTCAGAACTGCCTTTATATTCCTGACTAGTCAGGTTAGTCAAATGTGATTTATCAGGTCCTTCACAAACTTCTTTTTACTATATTGGTGGAGGTCATTTGTCCACCATAGGTTCATTAAAACAAAGGGGAGAATTTACTAAAGGACATCTGTCAGCAGATTTGTACCTATGAACCTGGCTGACGTGTTACATATGCACTTGGAAGCTGAAGGCATCTGTGTTGGTCCCATGTTCATATGTGCCCGCATTGCTAAGGAAAATGATGTTTTAATATATGCAAATAAGCCTCTAGGAGCAACAGGGGCACTCTCTACCACTGCTGTACCCTCTGCACTTTGACTGACAGCGTAAATGTGATCACACCTGTCCTTGTCAATCAAAGTGGAGAGAGTACAGCAGTGGCAGAGAGAGCAGAGTCTTAGTGTAACGTCAATGCCCCTGTCGCTCCTAGAGGCTCATTTGCATATATTAAAGCATAATTATTCTCAGCAATGAGGGAACATTTGAACATGGGACCAACACAGATGCCTTCAGCTGCCAAGTGCACATGTAACAGGTCAGCCAGTTTCATAGGTACAAAGCTGCTGACAGACGGACTTTAAGACTGGCATTTCACACAACAGTCTAAAGACGGAAATTAGATCACTGTTCACACAACATGATGTGCTGCTGCTCAGAAACGATTATTTAATGTGCTGAATAAACGAACGGCAGCACATTTTCACAGACAGATTACTGGGTATAAGCGTTCGTAGTAGCGTTTGTCCTAGATAATTGACCCAACAATGTAAATAAGAGAAAAAATGGATTAAAATGAGATAAAACTAGTAATACATTACCTAATAAATTTTGCACATCGTTTGACTATCTATGCGGCAGAGAAATCAAATATGTAGGGCCATTTTATATTTAAGATAATGAAGTGAGCCCAGCCCTGCTTGTTGTGCCCGCCTAGTGGTCACGCCATATGTGCGCTGGATTGGTTGGCATGCTTTTCTATAGTTGTACAAAACCCAACATGGGCACAGCCTGTAAACCCAGCCCAAAGCTTCACGCTTTATTTGACTTCTCTTGGGCTTGATTCACAAAGTTTCTTTACAGTATTTTTGCCTTTTTTTCATTTGATGCCTTTCTTCGATGTATTTTTGTGCATTTTTTCCCAGAAAAATGCCAGCTCCAGATGTCAGCTGAAAGTCCATGGGAATTTTGAATTGCAAGGCACATGCATTTTTTTATGGTGGCACTTTTTCAATTGTGTGCGTTTATGCGTTCACAGCATTTTTTAAAACTGGTGTAAATGAAAACTGGCTTAGTTGCCCATAGAAACCAATCAGATTCCACCTCTCATTTTTCAGAGCTCCTTTGCAAAATGACAGGTGAAATCTGATTGGTTGCTATTGGCAACTAAGCAAATTTTACTTTATACCAGTCTTGATAAATCTCCCCCACAGAATGTTGTAGCAATGGCATTTTTTCAGTTGTTTTATTTTACATTATGTTTTATACTTCGCTATAGATTTTTTTAAAATCACTCGTGTGTGAAGAGAAAAACACCACTAAGAAGATCTATAAGATTGCATGACACACTAAAGCATATAACGTGTGAAGAAGGTCACTTTCACATGGTGGTGTTTTGGTCAGTGCAGTGAACATGGAAGACGTGTGAATCTTTTCATTATACTTTTTCACTGTCTAGGTTAGGCCCCTTTCACACGAGCGAGTTTTCCGTATGGGTGCAATGTGTGAATTAAACGCATCGCACCCGCACTGAATCCTGACCCATTTATTTCTATGGACCTGTGTACATGAGCGTTGATTTTCACGCATCAGTTCGGCGTTACGCAAGAATCGCAGCATGCTCTATATTCAGGGTTTTTCACACTGCCCTGGTGGCATAGAAGTGAATGGGGCTTCAGTGAAAAACGTATTGCATCTGGATGCAGTTCGAGTGCAATGCGTTTTTCACTGATGGTTGCTAGGAGATGACTGCACTTGCATGCAAAACCTTCCGTTTTTTCCAGAACAGATCCGGACACAATCAAAAGGGTCTTACACTCCAGGCTTTGTCTTGAAAAATACTGATGCAAAATACTGATCAACATACTGCCGCATGAAAGTGACCTGCAGTATGTTTGCACATGGCGATCGGTTTGTGCTGAAATTTTCAGAACATTGCTGCAAAATCTACAATTTACTGAAAATTACTGAAAAAATTGCAAAAATACCACAGCATGAAGGGGTATTCCAGAAATTTCCTAATGGCCGATGTTCAGGATAAGCCATCAACATCTGATAGGCCGGGGTCCACACTATCAATCAGCTGTTACCTTGTGGCTCTGGCCATAAAATTACACAGCCCCATCCAGTGTGTAGTGAGTGGAACTTGTAAATGAAGATCCTATTGAAGTGAATGGGAGTAGCGCTGCAGTAACCAGCTCTGTCCACTACACAACAGATGGCGGTGTGTACTTCTGGCACCAGAGCTCACAGCTGACTGTAGGGTGTCAGACCCCAGCGATCCTTGGTGTGATGGGAGTCATGGCCAAGACTGCTATGTAACCATCCTAAAAAAAAAAGCACATGGCTTGCGTCAATGAGTTACTATTAATGTAAAGCTGAGAGGCAAGCAAATCATTCCAAAAATATAAAACTTCACAGATCTCCAGCATGGAGGGTGCAACATATGTGCTAATGAGCACAGCGAGCTTAATACATTTAGGTTTCCATTTTCTTCCTTTTTACTAAATGCATATAGACAAGGTACGTTCCCCATGTGTCCCGGTTTTATCAGGACAATGTGATAAATTCTATTTTACCCACAATGCCCTAAAACAATTACAAGGATGTTTATTTTACAGTATCAGTCTCATGAATAAATGAGTAAAGGAAGGCAGAACGGCAGCACAGAATTAACCCTTTAAGGGCTCCGTCACACACAATTTTGGTCCTAGTGTTTTTTTTAGGGCCAAAAAAAAAAAAAAACCTGACGATCAGCTTTTTTTAGTTTTTTGAGGGGCTTTTTTTTTTTTTTTTTTAAAAGCTACAAAAAAAATAGAGGTCTATAGGAGAAGAACCCCAGGCAGCAAGGGAAAAAATGCCAGAC
Source organism: Rhinella marina (assembly GCA_900303285.1). Classification (NCBI taxonomy): domain Eukaryota; kingdom Metazoa; phylum Chordata; class Amphibia; order Anura; family Bufonidae; genus Rhinella; species Rhinella marina. The sequence goes on along the minus strand of ONZH01021942.1, from coordinate 641,535 downwards.
CCAGACCAAAACACCACTACAAAAAAGTCTACTTGTCCTTCATTCAATGTTTTTTATAAAGTTCCATGTGTCTGGAATTGCCACTTTTTACTTCAAAAAATGATGTAAAAATGGCAGCAAAACATAACCCAAAAACCACAAAAGCCCTCAAAAACAATGAAAAAAAAACTGTGTGACACCAGCCCATAGTTGTTTTCTGGTTTTTAGATATGTATGACTTCAAAAGGTATCAGATTGCTGGGGGGTCTGACATCCAGAACCCCCATAGATCAGCTGTTTCAGCAGACTCTGAGCCAGAAATAGCATAAAGGGCAGAGCCAGAAGCAGAAAGCTCCATCCAACATGTGTAGATCGTCCAGTACTCTGCATCCAAGTGAACAAAGCAAACAATGGCAGTAAAAAATGCCCAAAAACATAAAAATAAAAACAATGAAAAAAAAAAAAAAGACTGTATGACACCACCCTTAAACACATAGTAAATGTAGTGCACAGCATGTGCACCATTTTTTTTGTTCAACTGAAATTTGTGTGGGGTGTGACCTCTGAGCATCTGACTGTCACTAGTGGTACAGCAACACAGTCAGGTTTCCTGATGCATTTTTGGAAGTCAAAATTAGCAAAGGATCATAAAAGGAGAAAAAGTATTAAGGACAGGATTATCTCAAAGATAATTTCATGGTAAAGATATACTATAGGACCACCTTCACACATATTCTGGCCTGTATTTTTAATCAGTATTTAAAAGCCAAAAGCAGGAGCAGAACATGCACAAAGAAAAAATATAATGGAACAATTTGAGCCAATTCAATGCTTGTGACTTACAAAGACCATTAAAAAATACTGACCAAAATACTGCCATGCGAAGATGTCCTTAGGGTCATTTTAGAAGGCTGATTTCAGCCTGGAAGGAGCACCTATCAATGACAAGTCGATCAGTGCTCATTTAAAGGACCTCTGCGTTTGACCCCATTCAGTTTGTACATTGTCAGCAGCACACCCCCTTTTTACGCAAGATGTGCTGCTCACATAAAAATCAGATGACACAATAAACAAGTATTTGCTCATTTGGTTGCCGATCTCTGTTCTGTTCACATGGGCCAATGACTGTGAACAAGCCTATATAAAAGCCTGCCCAGTGTACAACAGGTATTCCAAAAGTTCTTGATATCCAAACTGTACGTTACACCCATTAGCATTCTTTAAAGGGGTTGTGCAACCCATTACAAGTAACGGCCTATCCTCAGGATAGGTGATCACAATCTGATCGGCGGAAGTCCGACACCCTGTAACCACGCAGATCAGCTGTTCTGCAATAGCTCTGGCACCAGACCTCGGCACCAGAATTACACAGAATTGTCCACTATGTAGTTCCAGCACCAACTTCCGACGACTGAGCTTCTGCAGAAAGGCTGAACAGTGGGATGTGGAGTGTCGGAAAGTGATGGCCTATCCTGAGGATGAGCCATTACTTGTAAAGGGTTGGACAACCAATTTAAAGGGGTTGTCCGGGTTCAGAGCTGAACCCAGACATATCCCCATTTTCACCCAGGCGGCTCCCCTGACTTGAGCATCTCCTTGATGCTCTCCTTTGCCCTTCACTGAATCACGCAGGGCAAAGGGATTTTCTGGAGTTCTGGTGACGAACTGGGCTCTTCTTAGGGCTACCAGGCAGAGGCTTCCACCCAGCAATGAGCCCGGTGACATCACCAGCACTGATGGGCGGGCTTTGGCTAGGGGAGCACTAAAGCCAACCTATCAGAGGCGGTGATGTCACCGAACACACTGCTGGGCAGAAGCCTCTGCCCAGCAGTGTGTTATTGTAAATAGAAGAGCCCTTTCCCTGTGTGATCCTGCATTTCATGCTCCAATGCTATCATCAGTGGGGCTGCCTGGGTGAAATTATGGGTAGGTCCAGGTAGGTCTGGAGAACCCTTTTAAGTTTCTTCTATAAAACAGAAGGAAAGAAATCTCTGTTTCCTTCAACTTTACTCCTTCACTATACGATGGATTGTGACCTAAAGCATAAGCATAAGCAGCCCATTCACTGAGATCCATTTTATCCCTGTACATAGGATACAATGAATGAACCTTATAAAAAACTGCAGATAAGTTATAGAAAAAGACAATTTAAATGGATATAAAACTAGAAGTGCAACAGGTCAGTGATACAGATGAAATTTACTGCAACAAACTGTTATTTTTCCAAGAATATCCAACACACATGAGAAAACCAGCATTTGTGCCGTCACACAAAAGAGCAGTTACATAGCAAATACACCGCCATGGATTTATGATGCTAACATACACTACAGCTCAAGACCTCCTGGCAACAGCATCATTTTTTCAAGCAGAGAATTATTGCCTGAAAAACCTTATATCCGATGAAGTAAATCTTTTAACAAGAAACAGGCAGCGCTGTGTAAACTGGCCATCCATTTATATAGGAAACAGAGGAGAGTGACAAAGAAACGTTCAAAACTACACAAATGATATTTTAAATCCTCATTGTCGTCATTTATGGTGAGGAAAAGTGTCTGCATATCTACACGTCAGTACATAGTACTATTACCTTCTGCTGAAAGATGTCAGATTATGATTAACAAGGCAGGATTCCTTCCTATTCCCATAACCACTGCTTAGTAATTACCAGTGTGAGTACTGAAACAGCCAGGTGCACAGCTTGGTCTGACAGAATTATAAAATCATGGCTGTTTTCTTCCAAAAACCGTGCCGTGCTTGTCCACTGCGTGTGGTACTGCGGCTTAGCCTCATTAACCCCTGAAATGCACCTCCCCAAATGCCCAGGCCCCTCACCCACAATGTACTTACCTTGCTCCCCAGCACCCACGTCGCTCCTGGTCCCCGCTGCATATACCCCCTGTTATGCAGGTGTGATAGGGACGAGCTCTCCTAGGATCACGGGTGACACTAGGGACTCGCATCCCCATTACCGCCTACCACTGCCTTCCCCTAAATACCAGATGTTTTTATCCGGCGAAAGGGAGAAGCAGCGGCGGCCGTGCAGGCTTCAGAAGCAACGCAGGTGCTAGGAGGTAAGTACATTGTGTGTGAGGGGCCCGAGCATATGAGAGGCATTTCAGAGGTCAGATAACCCCTTTAAATGGAGTCTGTCAGCAGTTGTGACCATGCAAAGATACAGTACTGTCAACAGGACTTTGTTTTCCGTCCTGCATAACAGAAACCAGATGGATCCGTTATGCTTGCCCATAGACTTCTAATATGACGGATCAACACGGAATGCCTCTTAAAGGCTTCCATTTTGCATTCCATCCGGGAATTCCGCAATATTCCTTATAACGGAGTGCCCTAATGCAAATGCAAACCCGCCCCAAGTATCCTTCAGGACAAAGAGGAGGTGATACAAATCAGCCCAAGCCTGACTCATTATAAGCAGTATCTTAAAGAGGCTGTCCAGTTTCAAGACGAAATGGACAACTCAGGGGCTTGACCTGTAATAAAGAATATATAATTACTTATCTAGCAGATCCTGCACCACTGCTCCAGTGCTCCCTGCAAGGCTCTGTTTTCCTGGCTGCAGCAATGACATCACTTCGACTGCTGCAATTACTGGTCATGCACTATAGAGGCCAGTGATTGGCTGCAGTGGTCAAGTGTTGTCAATGCAGCATTATCACTGCAGCTGGGAGAACCAGGGTGGTGGTGCAGGATCTAGTAGGTAAGTAATAATCTATTCTTCATTACAAGTCAACCCCCTAAGTTATCCAGTGTTCTCATGAAAATGGACAACCCTTTAAACTTTAGAAAGCCATTATCACAAAATGCTGTACTTTTGTTCCGGCCGCCTCTCAGCAGGGGTTGCCGTGTTGCGGCCGGATCTGTGGCCCGCCCCCATTACAGTTCCGGCCCCACACGTGCACCTGCAGCAGCACTGATCCATTGGGCTGTTCACCTGCCGGAACAGCCTGCCGGAGTCCGATGCCGCAGGTGTGAAACTAGCCTAAGAGCATTTGTAAGGTGTCCTATAGTTTTCTTTAATTATCTTTTCTCACACTGAGTTTCTTTTCATCATTTTCTAGATATGACATATTTATTAGACAGCAACATTATGTAGCTTGTGAATGATTTATGATAGCTGATTCATGAAAAGATGATTAGCCACTTAGTGGTATATTGCGACAGAAGCCCATACACTATGAAGGACATCTAACATAAGGGTAGAATTAAAGAATGCTCATAAATCAATGAAGAGAAGAAAAGCTGGTATCAATGATGTTTTCAGCCACTTTATCTATGTCTCATAGAATCATACAGAAATCACCTTGGACTGATCTATGTTTCAGTCCCAACGAAGCCAAAACCGATCAGATAACAGTTTTTTTTAAGATGGTGAAGGACAGGAGGAAAGAAAGATAACTTGGCAAGGAAACAGGACAGCCATGATTGGTTAAAGACACCTAAGTGACCTCATAGATAAGGTTTTCATCAACGAGATACAGAAAATCAGGACATAAGTACAGTACTTCATGAAATGTATTGAGACCTTTGAACAAAAAAAAAGGACTAAACAACACTGAAGTTTCTTTATTTTTGTAGACCAGAGAAGGAATGGTGTTGGAGGCATTACATGATGATAGAAGAAACACAATAGCTCAATTCACACATGTGGTAGTTGCATTTACTGAGATAATACTTTTTGGGTGACTTCTCAAAATTTGAACACAGCAAAATGATACTTTTATAAATTAAAGGGGTTTTCTCACTTCAGAAATGGCATTTATCATGTAGACAAAGTTAATACAAGGCACTTACTAATGTAATGTGATTGTCCATATTGCCTCCTTTGCTGGCTGGATTCATTTTTCCATCACATTATACACTTCTTGTTTCCATGGTTACGACCACCCTGCAGTCAATCAGTGGTGGCCCGTGCTTGCACACCATAGAATAAACTGCTGACCTACGTGCGCTCCACAGTCCAGAGAGGGTGGTGCTGATTCCCATAGTGTGCAAGCACAGCCACTGCTGCTGGATTGCAGGGTGGTCGTAACCATGGAAACAAGCAGTGTACAATGTGATTGAAAAACGAATCCAGCCAGCAAAGGAAGCAATATGGACAATAACAATACATTACTATGCCTTGTATTAACCTTCTCTACATGATAAAACCTTTTAAGTGTTTTGTGTAATATCATTCTTCTGAAGTCATCAAGTCCTCAAGAAGCATCTGTATGCTACATATTCCCATGTGTAAATGGTTATTAGGGAACTGTAGATGTCTATGATCTCTAAGAAGGTGTCTTAGGCCCTTGGAGCTGTTCAGTGAACACTCTTAGAAATCACACTAGGTGTTAGTACATTCTTTCTAAAAAATACCTCTATCCACTTTTTTATTTTTATCTTTAACCTGGAATAATATTTCTTAGATTTGAAAGAGTCATAGACCTATTAAAGGTGGTGTATTCTCCTTAAGGCCCTCGTCTTCACACAGCAGAGAAGACTGCTACATGTAAATGCTTAAAGGAATTATTCACTTTTTCTATGGACTCCCCCCCCCACAAGGCCAGACTAGCAGTGGTAATAATACTTACATGATCCCCACAGCTGAGTTCTGGCTCCATCACTGCCCCACTGGCTTTGAAGATCTTGGGGCTTCCCTGCATCAACATCCAGTTTGACTCTGGGTCACATGACCACTATAGCCAATAACTGGCCGCAGCGGTGACGAGTCACCCATGGGGGTCCATAGAGACAACTGTTTTAATACCACAGATCCTAATGGCCTACATTATTGACTTGAATCTCCATTATCAATACTCTTTCCTATTCATTGCATCATTAACCTTTTATGTTTCATGTGACAATGTGTTTCATTTTGTTCTGTGTTTTCATTGAGGTACTTACAAATGTTAATTGTGAAATGTCTCCAGGTATTAGGGGTGAAAACATAAGGCTGGCAAAAATGGCCAGTTACAGGTCTGAAAGGCGTCACCTAGCTATACTCTCCTACTGTCCAACCAATAATATGATTCTAATGTTGTAGCCACAATTTATGGCAAAAAAGAGGCAAAAACCAACTCGCCATGGGAACAAGTGACAGGTAAGTATTAAAACAGGATCTACTATAAATGAGCTAAACAACAGGGTTTTGCCAGTAAATTCACATTTAACCAAAATGAAACAATAACAAAAACGTCCCGAGCCTGAGACAAAATTCATAATTTACCATTGGAAATGTCGCAAATATGCTTCAAAAGTGAAATGCCACATTTCGCTTTAAAAAAGTCGCATTATTGTGCTACTGGCGTTAAAATGTTGCAAATTGAGAGAAATAATCGGATAATCAAGTTTATATTTAAAAAAAAAGTCACATATTAAAATTGGTGTGTGCCTTTTGACACATGAGGTGAAATAAATTACCACTTTTGATTTGTAATGTTAGTATTTTTGTAAGGAAATTACACCGTTATTGATAAATGTCCCCCAATGTCTATTATCTCCAAACTATGCAAACATCTGCATATGGAAAGTCTAGAAATTCTACTTCGGCGTCCAGTTCTGCATGGATGTGCAGACACAAGGGAGAGAACATTAATATTCATTAGCTGGATGTAGTCTTTGGCTCAAAATGAAGTGCTTAGTGGTGACAGCTAACTGTGGATTATCACAGTGGTTTGGGATGCCTTCATCAAGAAGCTAAACTACGTGAAACACAGTCTTTACACCAATTAATTGAGGTTTATAAACTGTGAGAGATCACTAAAACCCGTCTTTAGATTTGTACCTGAACCGTGACCCCAAATAACTCAAGCTCTTAAGTATCAGTGAGTAAATGAAGGAAACAAATATGTGGTTTCTCACAATGCATCCCCAAAATCAGTCAATTCTGCTATATCACCATGGGTGTGCATCTGTACAATAGATTACGTAATTACATTACATTACATTACTCTATAATGCTCTTGTATAATCAGAAAAAAATCTAGTGATGATCGCTCTGCTACCAAACCAGGACAAATCTTAAAGAGGTGTCCCACGAAAAATATTGTACAGTGTTCAAACCAGCACCTGGATCTGAATATCTTAATGTAATTGCACGTAATTAAAAATTTTGCATAGCCATTGAGTTATTCAATAAAATGTATCTGTATAGCGCTACCTGCAGTTTTTTTTTCTAATTTCTTTGACCTGCTCAGGCTACTTTCACACTAGCGGCAGCACGGATCCGGCACCTAAAGGGTGCCGACGGATCCGTACTGCCGCTGATACATGTGTGGAGCCGGAGCAGCGCTCCGGCCCCACACATGTTACAAGACATACACACATACAGACATACATACATACAGACATACACACATACATACACACATACATACTCACATACTCCAGGGACGCCGGCAGAACGTCTTCACGCGCCTCCTGCGCGCAGTGATGACGATTCCCCACAGCGCCCTCTGCTGGGCGCAGTGGGGAAACGTCATAGCTGCGCGCAGGAGGCGCGTGAAGACATGCTGCCGGCGTCCCTGGAGTATGTGAGTAAGTATGTGTGTATGTCTGTATGTATGTATGTCTGTATGTATGTATCTATGTTTGTAGCCGGATCCGGAATGACCCCCCATTGCAAATCAATGGAGGACAGATCCGGATTACTGGTGTGGCCACACCAAACGGATCCGTCCCCATTGACTTGCATTGGGGGTCATTCCAGATCCGTCTTGGTGCGGATGCCTGGACCGGAGAGCAAGGTCTGAAGACGGAACGGAATGCTTTCAGGAGCATTCCGTTGTCTTCAGTTCAGTTTTGTCCCCATTGACAATGGATGGGGACAAAACTGAAGCGTTTTTTTCCGGTATTGAGCCCCTATGACGGAACTCAATACCGGAATTTAAAAACGCTAGTGTGAAAGTAGCCTCACTGAAAAGGCCGCACATGCTCAGTTTCATCCTTCAACTGCCTCCTGAGCTGTGATAGGGAGAGATGAGACACACCCCCTGAGCTGTGATAGGGAGAGCATGGACACGCTCCGTGAGCTACAGCAGAAAATACACTACCCCTGTGGTGCCAGCTTGATATAAATCTAGCAGAGCAACGAATGGGGAGATCTCTGGATCCATGTGAGGTACAGGGCTGGTTCTAGCCTTGTTAGAAAGAGATTATCATGTACTATATGGTGTCTGATTTTCATTTTTTACATTAGTCATGGGATATACATATTCTATGATAGGTGATTTCAATGCAACTGCAGGTCTGAATATCACTAATGTCACATTGGGATTCAGAAATACAACTAATATAGTATATGATGGCTCCAAGCACGAAATTCTTCTTATGGCATAGAAATGAAAGATTAGACTATTCTTTTGCAAAATGAAAAAGATATGGCTCAGTGGTTAGAACTGGTGCCTGGGGTCCTGGGTTCGAATCCGACCAAGGACAACATCTGCATGGAGTTTATATGTTCTCTCTGTGTTTGCGTGGTTTCCTCTGGGTCTCTGGTTTTCTCCCACAGTCCAAAGACATACTGATAGAGAACTTAGATTGTGAGCCCCGTTGGGGACAGATTGATGCTAATGTCTGTAAAGCGTCGTGGAATATGTCAGTGCTATATAAATGCAAAAAGTAATAATAATATATTATACTGCTCTCAAGATGGAGGTGGTATGTGCTGTATAATGACACTAATCTCTAGAGCAAAGAGCCACAAAGCACTTGTGAACACCATATCCCTTCTAATTTGTTGGAACTCTACCATTTAGTGTAATGGGACTGAAGTTGAATGAAACGTGTCAAAAGTTGTCATGGGTGGTTTTTACCACTGTCCATTCATTCTAGTAATTGCTTGGAGTCATAAGGTGCAAGCCCCATTGATGGCATCTTCTCACATGCCTCAGTGACATGTCAGAAAACGTGCCAGGGTGAACCTTCCCGTTAACTGTTGTCAGTCATGAGATCACCTTGCCGGTAAGCAATGACATATATCAATAATTTCATCTTAGCAGGTAGTCGGTATCATCTCACCATGGTTGCATGGGTTTACTCCAAGTGTTCGAGTTTCTTCTCTCACATCACTTCAAAACTATAAGAATAGGCCAACTGGTTCACTATGAAATTCGATGAAGTTATTGTGTGTTGTGCGTTTGTCTTTGATAGAAAAAGTAGTCAGGGATTATAATTTGTGTAGAGTGGTGTGGATACACTGGTATGATATAAAGAATTATGTTCACATTAGCATCATGGTATATAAATGAAGTCATGACAGTTCAATTGGAAATTGATCCTAACAAATGTTGACAGATTCCATCTTCAGGGGTCCAACAAGTTTCTGGTAGTATGATGGCAAAAAGAGCAGACTACGAGTATGCTGTTCTTGCCAGGAATAAGAACCAGAAGCTCAATGGAATGGTTACCAACGCTAATATGAAGAAAGCCAAACCCTCCTTGATAAAAGATCACTAAGTAGAGTATTTCCATTGCCCTGGACGCACAAGGAGTTAAGGTCTACTTACAGTATTATGTCACTTGTGATTGGATTATAAATAATGTGCCTTAAAGAGGACCTGTGATTTTTTTTTCTAATACTAGTACCTTCACCTATAGTTCTCCAAGCACATGCTGTTGTGCTTGTTTTTTTTCAGATTGGCCTCTTTGTTCTGGCACCTAAAATGCTAATGAGTAGCAAAGGTACATGGAGGAGGAGACCTCCGCTCTCATCAGTAGGCATATTCTTCTCACAAGAAAAGCTTATCTTCTCCCTGGCTGTGAAGTGGTCTGCAGTGATTGGACAGGGTCACAGAGAGAGGAATACGTCCACTGAGGAGAGCTGAGGTCTCCTCCCTGTACTTTTGCTATGCATTAGTATTTTAGGTGCCAGAACAGTGTGGAGTTATGGTGGCACAACGGAGGGGACAATCTGAAAGAAATAAAAATGTGAAGGCTTGGAGGACTAAAGGTATTAGTTTTACCATGACAGGTCCTCCTTCACAGAGAATGTAAATTGCCCTTAATTTTGAAGACTGTCGTGTAATAAGCCATAAAGCAGCCCTATTAATTTGGTCCTCCTTCAGGCGATAGATCACAGGAACTGTAATCTGACAAAAACCAGCAGCATGTAGGAAATGAATGCCTGGAATGACATTAAGTAAAAGGAAATAAAGCAATAGTGATATGGGAGAAAGTTAAACAAATAGTGGGCACATTTTACATGTCCTAGAGCATATGACCTGAGATATGGATCGTACCAGCCAGGAGCCAAGACTGGAGTCATTGGTCCTTATCTGTAAATTAAGCAAATAAATAATAAAAAGGGCACATTACTGCTTTTGTTCTGGCTTTTTAAAGAATGATTTAAAAGACATTTTGCTCAGTGGAGATGATGTGGGAATGACTGCAATTCCCTGTGGTAGATAAACATCGAGAGTGGTATAATTAGAATTAATAACGAAATATGCTTCCAAGCACTCAGAGCAGTTTCCTCTATACCCAGAGGATAATGGAACTTAATGCAGTAATATTCTTGACAACCACCATGGTTGTAATGTTCTGGATTCTCTTCTCCAGGGACAAGCCATGGGTAATGGTCTTGATTCTCTTCTCCAGGCACAAGCTACATATATAGTACGTGGCTTGTAATCTAGTTTTACTAATGAACTCAGGCTTAGATGCCACCTCTGTGGTATACATGAGTGGACATTTAGGTCAGCCACGACAAGGTCAGTCTCTAGGTGACATTTATATTATCTAACAACATATCTGTGATATATTTTAGAAATCTAGGATGGACATGCTAAATTAATGTAAAAAAAAACAAAATATAATATATAGGATGGAAGAGACAAGACGGAATAGGGTAGCTTTAGACAATATCACAGTTAGTGCCAGCACAAGGTAAACCTGGGCAGGCGGTAATGAGCTGGACAGCGGGAGCAACTGGTATCTGGATAAGGCCTCATGCACACAACCGCGTCTGTATTTCAGTACGCAAACCCCAGATTCGCAAAATACGGAAACCCTTCATGTGCAATCCACATTTTTCTCAGCTCTATAGATCATAGAGGGAGTCTTGAGTGGGAGACCCCTGCTATATGACTTTCTTTTGTCCTATAGGACATTTAGAAAGGTACTGTCTCCATCCTCTAGTGTACAAAATCCATTGTTGGGCTACTTACACTACGTCACCTGCATGATACATAGATCTACCCATTCGAATTGCACAAAAGTAAGGCGAAAAAGTCCTCCATGTACTCCAAGTCATATATTATGGTCAAGCAAGTGGCTACTGTTTGGATTTAACATATGTACACTGTACACGTGAACATTACAGCAAGACCTGTAATGATGTAATAGTCAAGCATTGTCCATAAATACAACAGATAACTTGGCAGCCATAATTATCTTTCAATGTACTGTAATAATCATTTGCTATTTAAGTTTAGTTAAGTTTCTAAAACATCCATATGTCACGTAAAGGATGTGTGGATAAATAAAAAAAATAATTTGAGAATTATTCCTCTATTCTTACATTACACATGGTTACAGAGGTTTTCTGGCTCGGAAAATAAAAAAGGAAAGATATAAGTCAAAAGGGTCAATTCAGTGCATGTTCATCATAAATCCTTTGAAACCTGCCATTATATTCTTAATGATAGTGTAAAGAGATGTTATAATTCTCCCTGACAAAGAAACAAGATCATAATAATACGCCAGCATACCAGATGCAAATGTCAAAACTGTCATATCAAAGTAATTGCCAAGTAGGGTTACTTTATTTCTTGATGCCATAATTTAAATATCATGGAAAGCACGTTTCAATGTCAACAGATATTAGTGCATTTGAATGGCATTTTACTGACATAATAATAACACTTAGTTTCAACAGCCAAGAAAACTAGGACCTCAGCCCTTAAAGGGGTTGTCCAGGATTTTGGGTGTGTGGGGTGTCAAATGTCTGCTGATCAGAGTTGATGGACTTTAACTTTAGGCTTCTTTAACATCTGAGGGTGTTCCGGCCGGCAAGTCCAGCAGACTGCCGGGAACAGGCTGGACAAAAATAGCTGCGTGCGGTGTTTTTTGTCTGTCCGATTCTCTGCATATTCACCAGGTAGCTGCCCGATCTCTGCCGGAACCCATTATAGTCAACGTTATCTGGCGGGAAGGCGGCAGTATCTGGCAATGCTACAAATTGAATTCTGATTAAGGAATGTAACAAGTTCTCTTGTTCGATCTGGAAAACCGTAGAGGGGTTTTCTGGGACCAAAATATTGATGGTCTATACTCAGGATATGCAATCAATATAAGATCAGTGTGAGACTAACACTCGGCGCCCAATCCAATCTTCAGGATAGATCATTAATATCTGATTGTGGGGGTCCAACTCCCTGCACCCCGCCATTCAGCTGTTTGAAGAGAAGGTGGCACTCGTACGAGCACTGCTTTCTCTTCAAGATTACACATTGCAGCGGTGATGCGCTGTAATTACATGTGCTCATGCCATTCAAGTGAATGGAAGACACACTTGTAATTACACTGCTTTGCCGAGACTTTTGAGATGACACACAGTGAAAACTTGAAGAGGAAGCAGTGCTTGTATGGGCGCCACCTCCTCTTCAGACAGCTGATCGGCGGGGGTGCCAGGAGTTGGACCCCCACCGATCAAATACTGACGACCTAGTTTGAGGATGTACTGGCTGCATAACCTCTTTAAATCGGAGTCAAAATAGGCCTCATAACAAGTGCTGAGCTTGCGGGCAGCTATGCCCATACTTTCAATCACTGTTAGCTTGTTCCATTGAAGCTATTATCAACTCCCCCATACACTCTTTCGACTCTCCCGAACATGTTCTCTATGAAAGAAGTAATTTGCTTCCAAACACTTCTGGTCTGAAAAAAAAGATTGGGTGCCAAAATTCAGATGAGGTTGGAGGGAAATCAAGAGGCCACCATGCCAGTGGGCCAGTTCTGCCATACAATATGCTAAGGTCATTCACTGTGGGTATTTTTGGGCAGCTGAAATATTTTCTACCTTATCTAATCTGTACTATATTGATATAACAAGAAAATGGAAAATATAACTTATTTTATTCATTCCTCAAGAATGAGAATCCCACTTAAATACCTCTGTAGGTTAATTTAGAAGTTTTGCCCTCACATCCAAATGGTTATCAACACTGTTTATTGTGGGTGTGATTATCATACTCTTGTGTATTGGAAATTAGTTTTCTAGTGAACGATAACCCTGAAGGTGGCATTCTAAATCAAATTATCTTCATAGGGTAATATAATTTACGCTTGTGGTTTTGTACCTCGAGTAATGGATTTGAAGAGTGAAAGGCATAATGAAAATTACATTTCACTCTTAATAGATGAAATGTAAAGAACGGGTTCGTCAAGAAAAAAATGGGAACCCTTCCAGGTGAGAATTAATGCAGCAAAGCGAACAATTAAAAAAAATCATCTGAATATACTTAGCATTGCTATAATGTACAGATCTTTTAACTTTAAAAATGTATCAAAAAAAAATCCCAATGGGTCTTGTGTATGAAGGCTAATTAGAGCAAGATCTGGAAGTAAAGTAACCAATCAAAATTCAGCTATTTTCTCAAGTGTGGTCTGAAAATTGAAGCAGAAGTCAGATTGGTTGCTATGGGCAACACTGCCGGTTCTTATCTTATCTCTAGCTTGAAAATCTAAGGAAGGGTGGGGCCTAAAGATTTGAAATATGTTTGTCATAAACGAGAAGAAAATCCTTTTTTGAGAATTAATACACTGTTATATCTAGATCAAGGCCTGGAGGCCAATGCATGCCACAGGGATTTAAAGCCACTAACCAAGAAACCACCCCCTCAAGGCCTACACTAGACATAAAACAATGTATAAAGTCTGCCTAGGCTGAACCTTTAAAGGTACATTAAAACTAGAAATGAATGATACAAGTATTTAAGAAATATAATTGTCCTCACTGTTTGTCAGTCTACAGCACATTCTGCATGATCCTGACACCAACAGCCTAGTAAAAATCTTATAAAGAACAAAGTGTTAATATTCTGATAATCTGATAAGGAGAAAAACAGAGGAGGGAATTAACATCCTTTTTGTCCTACTGCAGACAGGACAGAGAAGGGAGGTTCCTGCTCCAGCCACTTGTCTTATAGCTTGTCGCAAAACAGTGAGGAGGAGGAGGAGACAGAGGACACACAGAAAGATTTCTTGATATACTTGTTTAACTGCAATCCTATCTTCAGGATAGGTCATCAGAATAAGATCAGCAGGGGTCTGACACCCTGGCACCACCACTGGTCAGCTGTTTGAAGAGGCCTTGGCACTGTTTGAGGAGGCTAGGTGAGCTTACTCGCAGTTTACAAAGCACAAAGCTGTGCTTGATATCTCGCAGTTCAGCAACATTCACTTGAATAGGACTGTGCTGCACCTAGGACATGTTACCAATTAACATCTAGGAAGAAGGTGAGTGCCGCTGTCTCCTGATACAGCTGATTGGTGGGAGTGTCAAAAGTCGGATCGCCACCTATCCTGAGATGTTTCAAAATCTTGGAAAACCCCTTTAAGCAATTCTAGACATCAAAAAGCAATGGAAATCTGGTAAAAAATAAAACAAAATGTGAATACAACTCATATAAAGGCAACATAAATTCTATGTATTCTGAAAATTAATACTCAAAATTAATGATTTAACAGCTCAGTTTTCTATCATGTGTGATATGAATAGCCTATGCATGACTAGCATAATGAATATGTAAAACTTCTACTGGCCAACTATAAAATCTAACTTACTACAATGAATTCTATTTTCAGTGCTGGCAGGAGCCCCAGAACTCAGGAGCAGAGCTCCGAATTTGTGGTGTCATTAAAGAATTTGCTTAAATGCTTGTGTGATTATTAATGATCTCCATATCTGTGGGATCTGTTCTCTGTAAGGAACCAGATGCTTTTAGTGGAAGACTATTTATTGTGTGTCCCATGGGATCAGTTCTTCTGATTCTTTTTCCCCAGTGTAAGTTACACCAGACAGTTCTATGCTAATATTCCACAAGATAAATCTGTTTCTTCTTAGCGTTTAACCAGTTCAAGGCTAAGCAAGCAGTGCAAGGGATTAGAATTCTCCTTTTATAACTTTGGGGTTGACATTACAAGTGTTCTTGGAAGAAGTCCAGCAATTGTTTAATATAAGTCACAGGTGGTCACGAGGAAAACTAGTTTCTGCTGTGATAGCATTGGGATGGAAACCTGGACCAAACCGCCAAGAATACAATTTTGGTTGTAATTTGGGTTGTAGAAGCCAAATCTGAACTTAGAAGTGCCCTACTCCTTATACAGTGTGATATCCACACAACATTGTATTCAAAATTCATCTTCTAGAAGGTAGTCTTCTCAAAAGGAGGCAAGAGCATGGATTATGTCTGGATAAAGGGATAGATTGAAGAGGTTTCATTGTAGAGTATATTTTGTTTTGATTTTTTTAACGTGATTTTCATTACATTAGAAAAAAATGTCAGGTTTAGACCTGCACTTCTTAAAGAAGAATGGATGTTTATGGTCCTACAGATTAAAAAAATGATCACAGATGCACCATAGCCTCTTCAAACAGCTGATTGGTAAGGGTGCCAGGAGTCAGACCTCCACCGATCAGATATTGATGACCTATCTTGAGGATAGGACATCAATATTCTAGTCCTGGAACGGCTGTGTGCTGAAAAGCAGAGGATTCAGAGATTTATAAAGATGGGAGCAGAAAAACAGAATTAAGGCTGTGATGGATCCGTCACATGATGGAAAGACTCTATTGACTGGGATTCGTTGGGTTGTGCCAGTTCACCGTAGAAATAACACTGAATGCTACTCTATTATTTTCCATCACATGGAATATGTGACAGAGTCTCTAATGCTGATTTGACTTCAGCCTAAAATGGAAATCATGTTCTATAATGGACCTGAGGATCAAAGCAATTCTGTTGCTATAAAAATATCTACTCATACAGTGAGGTTAAAGGGGTTATCCGATTTTTTTTATTTCATTCCCCACTTTTGATTAAAGTGACAACTTTTTCACTGGTCCTAATAAAAAGATGCTGCCAGCAAAACGCTCCAGGTCCAATTATATGATAAGGATTAAGTGCCATACATTGTGCATGGGATCCTAGCCTGGTTACAACCCAAAGCACATGAATGACTCTCTTGTCATCGTGCTAATGAGAGATTCATCCTCACGCATGTACTGTGGGTTGAAACCAGGCTAGGATCACGTGAACAACGTACAGCACATGATCCCATACGAGCCAGGAGCACATAACTGGACCAGGAAATCATTGCTTGCTCGGTAGGCAGCGTTTAATAAGGACCAATGAATCCAATGTTACTGTAATGGGTGGGCATTAAATGAAAAAAAATGTATAACCCCTTTAAATCCACATATACCGTAACATGGACTTCAAGTACAACAGATTTTATATGTACAGTAGTAAAGAAAAAAACAAATACAAAATATATCTTATCCATCTTTCCATGTATTTTTCAATGGGCAGAGTCAAACAATTCAAATACTGCCTATTACAGATAACAGCTTCATAAAAAGCAGTGTTTATTATAACAACAAAGCCGTAAAAGTATGAAAATTTATCTGTAAAGATGAACCTGCTCATAGTTTGTTTTAGGCAGATAATGTAGCTCTATGATAATAAACCTTGTGCTGCCGGCTGACAGATACATTAAATCTTACAAACATGTTTTCATGGCAGCCATGGCTAAGATGACAGATACTAGACCAATAACTGATGAATTTATCTTCTCCACGCACAACAGTGATTCCACTAAAAGCTATATACCACTGAAAAACAATTAGGGTTTCTGTAGTGAAAAATTGTATATTTGTGGCTTCCGTCACAAATTGTTCATGTTTTTAGGCAGTTTTTTAGCATTTTCACTGTATTACATCTGTTTTTGCAGGTATTTTTCAAGTCCCAAAAAGATTCCCATGGGACCTAGAGCATGCTGTCTTTTGACAAAAATGCTAAAAATGCACAAACACAATACAAAAATCACCATGAAACTTAAAATACTTTGTAGTGAATTTCATAATTCTTTATAGACTTTCAAGTAGTATTAGGGTGCATGAAAAAAACAGGGAATAAAGTGTTGTAAAAATAATTTTAGAACCATGTCATATGTATCATTTTGAATAATTTATGTAACATTTTGATTCTCTTAAATGTCTTCTGTGTTTCCTTCAGTCAGAGGTTCCCTTACACCGGACAATTTTGCAGGCGCCTGTCGGTTTCTTCGTCATTGAAGGAGACCAGTGCATTTACATGCAGTGATCTCCTCCACAGTATGGGGAGGAGCGATGACTAATGCCATCGATTGTCCCCATACAGACTCGGCAGCAGATAGCTGTTTAGACTGCACTAATCTCTTGCCGGCAAATGACGGTGCCTAGACAAATGAGCATATTACCTGACAAACTAGCATTTCTCTCATTCATCGGGTAATCGGCGGCACCTTTCCACCACCAGATAATTCCTATGAACGCTTGTTAGCGATTATCTGGCATATTCTCTGCCTGTTAAAGGGCCTTTTAGACGTATTTGCATCTAATTAACCACAATGGGACAGTAACCAAGAAAAAGACATCATTTCATTGAGAAGTAACAATGGGTGTGACATTGACAAATGTGCCTCAATTTTCTGGGAACCAACAAAGCTATCTCTTTGCCTTTGCAAGCAAATGTAGCTGTAATAGTTTGGCATAATATTTCAGTTTTTAAAACCACTGCATGAAATAAATTATTTTATACAAGGCTGCCAAAAAAAAGCGTGTAGTAAAAAGAGTGTAAGCAGCACATTGTGGAAGCCTGAAGGCAGCAGGAACAGCAGAGACTTTAACATGTTCTGTCAGCTTGCCATCATTCCAATTAGGTTATGAGATCTTAGCTGTAAAGTTTTCTGACAGAGAAATCATTAGTGCTCCATTTGTGGTAAGGAGGATTACTGCTACAGAGAGAAGAGCCGTGGTGTCAAGAGAGCCCATATCTTATATCACCTAAGATACATGTAGACAGTGCAGGGGTGAGCAGTACGTCTTTTGTGATTTGGAAATGGCTACATATACCGTATACTTAGGAACTTTTCAGCAAAGATAATAGGTGACACTTTTAGGAACAGATGATGTGTAGATAGGTTGGAGAATATTAGAACAGGACCAAAATGTGAGACAGAAGGGTCAGAGAAGGCAATTTCTGGGTCAGTAACCAGGTAAAGGGTTGAGTCAGGCAATAAATAGAAGCAGGGTCAGAAATAAATCCAAGAACCAGAGAAATGGCAGAAAGAAAATATTTGTAGAGTACTGGTACCACCTATAGTTCAAGCCCAAAAGAGTCACAAAGGGGGTTCCAGTGCATCTACCTTCAAAGAGATTGTGTGAACAGGCTCCAGCAGAAGCTCAGTGGTGGAGTGAAGGAATGGAAATTGGGCTAAGCAGCCAGAATTCCATTATAGTTGCGAATGTCAGACAAAAGTCTCTGTCTAAACACTGCCTAAATGTTCATATTATTTAGTATTTCCAAAGTATATTTAAAGGGATTGTCCAACCCTATGCAAATTTTAGACAATGGAGTAAAATAAAAGAAATAACACCTTACCAATCCCATCCTGCTCCACTGCAGACGCTTCCTCAGCCTACTCTCGTCAGTCTCTGCTTTTTTTTGCTCCAGCAATGACATATTGACACCACATGTGACCGCTACCATTGGAGAAGAACAGAGACCAGGGAGCACTAGGGAAGTATTATTTATTGCACTATTTTACACCACTATAAGCTTTTTTCGTAGAAAACTATATATTGTATTCTATATATTGTATTGTATCCTTGTTAAGAGTTAAAGGGTCACTGAGTTTTCAGAACATTTTTTATGTCAGTGACAAAAGTTTTCATCGGCTGGGGTTCAAATGCTGAGACCCCCACTGATCGTTAGAATGAGGAGAGAGAAACGCTCACATATTCTGCTTGCTCTGCTCACTGAAGGCGAGAAAGCAAGACAGACTTTAAGAGAAAGTCTAAGGGTCCATCTCAATTCCGTTCCCTGCGAGTGCTTCTCGCTCCTCAGTGCTCAGACCCCCACGAATCAAAACTCTCTATGACTTAACAAAAGTTTTTAAATGACTACTAGACCATGCAGTCAGTTAATTTTCATGATAAAGGCTATCATAGGATCAGTCATCGTCTATGTGGTGGTTGGTCACATAAAACAGCATCACAAACACAATTTACTGTTTAACAGAACATTTATTTACTATTAATTCAATTCTAAAAATATAACCTTCGAAAAAGATTGAACAACCCTGTAAATTCATTGCTCTGGTACACAGTATTTCTCCAATATACATCCAAACATTACACGGCTATTGAAAATCTGGCTAACATGCTCTTTGACCTAGGCAATATTAAAGCTGTCACTTCTTCAAAGATGAACAGGACAATAAACAGGACAATGACTTGGATATATATTAGGCTGAAATGTAAAGAGAATAGTTTGAACTTCGGCTTCGAGGTCTGGTCATAAACCGGAAGACAATATTTTATCTCATATATTGAAAGATCCAGTTGTGGATTTTTCAGACTAGGACATGTTGGTAGACTACATAAAACTTGTGTTGTATGGAGTTCTAAGTCTTCACCCACAGACATTATGCACCAAGTAACAAACTAATTTCTGCTCATGACCCCCACCGATCAGGAGAATGATGTCCCATGACCCCATCTTGAATACAGCAATGGTCATGTACACCACCTCTCTTTTTGAAGTGTTTGAGACTACCAGAGATAGCCAAACACTGTACTTGGATATCTGTAGAAGTCCATAGAGATGAATGTAGATGCAGTGCACATGCTTAACCACCTGCTTCATTCAAGTGGAGGCATTGGATGCCCATTCTCCTGATCAGGAGGTGCTAACTTTTTCTATATTACCACTTTAAAGTGGTTTTCCGGGAGTTTAATATTGATGGCCTATCCTAAGGATAGGTTATTAATATCTGATCGGTGGGGATCTGACTCCCAAAACCCCTGCTGATGAGCTGAAGGGGGCTCTTTCTAGGACAGTGACATCACCATCATCGGTCACATGGCCTAGGCACAACTTAGTCCCACTCAAGCAAATAGGTCTGAACTGTAATGCCAAGCACAGCCGCTATACAATGAACAGCGCTATAAGCTCGTTAAACAGCTGATTGGAGGTGGTGCCAGGTATCGTGATCCCGCAGATTAAATACTGTTGTCCTAAACTAAGGATAGATCATCAATATTTTCCCCTTGGAAAACCACTTTAGAGCAGTCCATTATTTAATTTTGTCTCATTTACCATTTTCTACTCTTTCAGGCGTAGAAAAAGGTCTAAATGTAAGACAGCTAGGAAGCTGTCTTACATTTAGAACTGGCGCTAGATCCGCCAAAGTTATGGAGAGGTCAGCGCTTCTTCATAACTTTGGCAGAACCACTGCTGCCTTAGGCCTTAGGGCTTTATTAGGACCGGCATCTAAAATGCTGGTCTTAATCTGCACAGTTCTGTTCTGTTACAGTCTTAATAAATGTCCCCCTTCATCCGTATATCAAAGAACTTGAGAAATAAATGGATTTGGAATTAAGCCATGAAATCTTAAGCACAAACGATCAGATCTGATATCTGGTCCCTTCACAATCATTTACTTTTTGCCATGCATCCCTTGCAACCTAACCCATACCGCCAAGCAGTCACATGTTTACTTAGGAATATATACTAGTTGTGCCTTTCATTTCTTAGAAGAATGCTATAACGGTTTATTGCCTATAAATTAAACAAAGTAAAAATAGGCCATAAATGAACATGCTTGCCCTGGCATGGAAAAGCCTCTATAAAATGCTCCATTAATGGGAAGTGCTTGGAAATGTACTTCAGTATTAAGTGAATTCATTTCAGTTGGATAGATGAAACATTAAAGGGAATGAATAGATTTATTAAAGAGACAAAATCCTTACTGAATATAATATATATGTATAACAGGGGCATACACAGATCTCATAGGGCCCAATAGAAAATGTTAGCATGGGCCTGGCCCCCCTCCTCACCCAGGTTTCCCAGTATGCGTGCAGCAAACACTCCCAGGTAAATTAAAAGAATTGTAATAAATAAAAAAGACTCCTTCACCCGATATATCTGACTTCTATGTCGTAAAAAGTGGAACAGGTGCTTTATAAATATGGCGTACATGCTACAACACCCTACTGCTCAATGCATTTACACCAGATACAAGGCATAAACACACCAATTAATCTCTTGCTTCCCTACAGTACATTATAAAATTGGCTGACTGTAGCCACTACCAGGAGGAGCTAAGTGCAGGAGAATTTACACAGTTACCATTTACTTTAATGGAAGCTGTAAATAATCTCTTTGCACTGAACTCCCACTGGCAAATGATAGAACATACTGTAAATCTATTTTGGAAACATGAGAAACCGATCAGCATTGATTCCCTCCCTCTCCAGGGCGCCATAACATAACAGCTGAGTTAGATCCAGCTCCTTGGTTGCTACACTGTCGAGGAACCACAGTCTATCCATTAGGGCAGCATGTCCCTGGCAACCAGTCTGTATCACATTACTCTCATTTTAAGGCACACTAGATACAAACCTAAGGGCAGAGAAGTAACAAGGCAGATTGTGAAAGCAACTTTCCAGTTCTCCACAAAACTCCAACATAATATTGTGAATGTATAATTAAACTACCTGGTGCCCTCAGTCCTTCTGCTACAGATCCACAGATTTCTAGTCCAAACTGCATTCATGTAAAATAGTTTCTAGGTTCTCAGGCACTGATCTGCTCTGGAGGCAGCATGAGGTTCCTAATGGCCCACCAGATATAGAGAATCTTTCACTGGCCTGAGCCTCTGAAAAAGACTAGAAAACCAATACAACAGGATGCCACAAAAGAACACAATCCCATTTTGAGATGACTTTGGCGCCACATACTTGTCACTCGGGTCTATGTCCTATCAGATGATTGACAAACAACTTTTTAGATCTTACTGATGATATGCCTAGTTTGCGCAACAAAGATTATGAAGCGATTAAAATGGAACTGCATATGTTCTGTATAGCTCAAGGGTAGGCTCACGGAACCCCAATTACACACTGATATGAAATATAGAAAGCCCTGGACCCTTCTACGGCCCATTATCATTCGCTCAATAGATGCATGATCATTCAGGCTTTATGGGGATTAACGATTGTTACTAAGATCCTTCCTCTATACAGAGTTTCGTTGTTTTTCGGCGGCACATCCCTGTTTGTGCAGCCAACAAATGACTTCTTTGTGCCACATAAACGATTGGCTCAGCCAACAAGTAGGCATTTTACTAATTTATTGAGTGACTACTGGCACCTTGACATGGACTAATTAACAGGAACAAGCATGTGTACACACATTCATAGCCGACAATCATAGTATGACCATCAAAATGGGCCTTTAAACTATTCAACCATTCTGTCCACAGAAACTTCCAACAAACAGCAAACGCACAAACCATGAGTCTACTCTCATGGACTAATACAGTCATGGCCAAAAGTTTTGAGAATGATACAAATATTAATTTTTACAAAGTCTACTGCTTCAGTTTTTATAATAGCAATTTGCATATACTCCAGAATGTTATAAAGAGGGATCAGCTTAACAGCAATTACTTGCAAAGTCAATATTTGCCTAGAAAATGAACTTTATCCCCCAAAACACATTTCAACATCATTGCAGCCCTGCCTTAAAAGGACCAGCTAACATCGTTTCAGTGATTGCTCCATTAACACAGGTGTGGGTGTTGATGAGGACAGGGCTGGAGATCAATCTGTCATGATTAAGTAAGAATGACACCACTGGACACTTTAAAAGGAGGCTGGTGCTTGGCATCATTGTTTCTCTTCTGTTAACCATGGTTATCTCTAAAGAAACACGTGCAGTTGTCATTGCACTGCACAAAAATGGCCTAACAGGGAAGAGTATCGCAGCTAGAAAGATTGCACCTCAGTCAACAATCTATCGCATCATCAAGAACTTCAAGGAGAGAGGTTCCATTGTTGCCAAAAAGGCTCCAGGGCGCCCAAGAAAGACCAGCAAGCGCCAGGACCGTCTCTTAAAAGTGTTTCAGCTGCGGTATCGGGCTACCAGCAGTGCAGAGCTTGCTCAGGAATGGCAGCAGGCAGGTGTGAGTGCATCTGCACTCACTGTGAGGCGGAGACTCTTGGAGCAAGGCCTGGTCTCAAGGAGGGCAGCAAAGAAGCCACTTCTCTCCAGAAAAAACATCAGGGACAGACTGATATTCTGCAAAAGGTACAGGGAGTGGACTGCTGAGGACTGGGGTAAAGTCATTTTCTCTGATGAATCTCCTTTTCGATTGTTTGGGACATCTGGAAAACAGCTTATTCGGAGAAGACGAGGTGAGCGCTACCACCAGTCTTGTCTCATGCCAACTGTAAAGCATCCTGAAACCATTCATGTGTGGGGTTGTTTCTCAGCCAAGGGAATCGGCTCTCTCACAGTCTTGCCTAAAAACACAGCCATGAATAAAGAATGGTACCAGAATGTCCTCCGAGAGCAACTTCTCCCAACTGTCCAAGAGCAGTTTGGCGATCAACAATGCCTTTTCCAGCATAATGAAGCACCTTGCCATAAAGCAAAGGTGATAACTAAATGGCTCAGGGAACAAAACATAGAGATTTTGGGTCCATGGCCTGGAAACTCCCCAGATCTTAATCCCATTGAGAACTTGTGGTCAATCATCAAGAGACGGGTGGACAAACAAAAACCTACAAATTCTGACAAAATGCAAGCATGGATTGTGCAAGAATGGACTGCTATCAGTCAGGATTTGGTCCAGAAGTTGATTGAGAGCATGCCAGGGAGAATTGCAGAGGTCCTGAAGAAGAAGGGTCAACACTGCAAATATTGACTTGCTGCATTAACTCATTCTAACTGTCAATATAAGCTTTTGTTACTCATAATATGATTGCAATTATATTTCTGTATGTGATAAAAACATCTGACAAACACACATAAAAACCAGAGGGCAGCAGATCATGTGAAAATATAATATTTGTGTCATTCTCAAAACTTTTGGCCATGACTGTATAATATAGTAGTTATACTCAGGGTTGAACTTGCCCATAACATTACCAGGGGATCCTCTAGAGGGCCCAAGCTTTCAAACAAAAATGGACAACTAAGGAATAGCAGAAGCTAAGGCTGACCTTGGAACCAATAACCAGATCACAGGTGGACATACTATATAAATAGCTTGCGCAACTGAGTATATGCCCAGTAGGATTAAAGGCCCACCATTATCTTTTCAAAAAAAAAAAAACAATGCTTTCTAATGTCTACTTACCGTAATTATTTTTCTTGCACAGGAGCCCTCTGCAGTCTATGTCCACCTCTGAGCCATGTAACCTCTGAACATTGTATGAATATGTTATGTGCTTGTAGAAATAACTAAGTCCAAAGAAACCTTTTAAATGATATAATACATGGGTGAAACATATAATTGGAACAGATCTATCAGGCCAGATATATAAACCCTTCATTACAGCATATGCACCATTGCATGATACAAGCCTTATGGATACAAGCCCTACTAATAACCATTGAGGCAGATACATAGATCCTCTAATAAAAGCATACAGCTCATTCAGACTTATAGGACCTCTTACTAGCTAATAAATAGAAGTAAATGTCTCAGCATCTCAAGGTATTCCATTTTCTTCTGCCGGCTTCATGAATAACATTCCCTCGTACAGCTCACATTTTACCATTATTCATCTTGTGTTTGTCAAAAGATACGTCTTTATCTTGGACAGGGAATGGAGATATGAAAGTCATATTTCACACATTTCCACCCTAAGTAGATATGAAGGAAATAGGTTTTCTTTCTATCAAGACTATTTATGAGGAAATGGGGCAGCAAAAACAATTCTCTGAAGACAAAGAGTAAACCATGTATTGACCATGAAGACATTGTGAAGGTGTCAATGTAAGGTCAGTACGACACTTGTATATGTTATCAACTGTCTATGCAGACTTATAGCGCTTGGATAGGATTGATTTTCTCCTTAGTAGATAAGTTTCAAGACACTGCTGGCCCACCGTAATACACAATACCAAACCATAGCAGGACAGCCCAAGTAAGCACTCATCATTCAGCAAGGATACCTAGGTATTTAAAGTGCATTATAAAATCTTAAAAGATGAGCTGAAAGGTTAATGCTAAGTGTACCTGCTGAGAGGTATAGTTAGGCTTGCCTTCACCTAGTACAGTATGTTGTCGTGTATCTAATAGTAGAGCAGAGTGACCTGTACCCAGTACTTGGTGCACATACCCCCATCAGCCCTCTCCTTGTAGATGTAGATTGACTGTTTGATGCATCCACTGCTTTTTCAGTAACATAATACAATTAAAGAGGTTTTCCGAGTGTTTCATCCTGATGACCAACCCTCATGTCTGATCGGTGGAGGTCTGACATATGGCACCCCCACCGGTCAATGTTTGTGAAGTCATGGTGCTCCAGTGAGTGCCATTGCCTACTCGCAGCTTACCAAGCATAGTACTGTACATTGCATGAGCTGCACCAGTTCTCTGGGATGTGTCACCCAGATAAGCAGATTCATTCATTCCCAATATCCGACGTGAGTTTGACACCTTGGCACCCTGTTGAACAGCTGTTTGAGAAGGCAGCAGCGTTGGCAGTGGTGTCATGGCCTTCCCGTTGGCTCCCACAGGCCTAGTGACGGCACGACTGCCATTACATGTCTGGGCACTGCTAAGCCCCATCCACTTCAATGGAGCTTAGCTGCGCCCAGGTTATACTAGTTGTGATGTCACTGAGCCTGCGGGAAACAGAAAGAAGGCCGTGGTGCTACAAACAGCTGATGTGTCAGAACCCCCACGATCAGATGATGACGATTAGATCATCAATAAGAAAAAGCTGCAGGGCACCTTTAAGAACTCCTTGGGTACATATTGCTGTTTTCACAGGAATTTGGCTCTAAAAGACTATGGAAACAATTACCAGTAATGTGTAAATTATTCCAAAATGGTGCCATATGTACAATCAAGAAGAAATGTGTACTTTTCAAGAGTCAAATTCCTATAGTGAGCAGATGTCAAGTCTCCTCCAGAGGCTCTTTCCCCCGAATACACCATCAAAAAGCTATTTTTTTACTCATCTTAAATCCATTAAGGGGCATCTGTAAAGCAGATTTGTACCTATGACACTGGCTGACCTGTTACATGTGCACTTGGCAGCTGAAGGCATCTGTGTTGGTCCAATGTTCATATGTGCCTGCATTGCTGAGAAAAATGACCATGCGCCCTCTCCACTTTGATGACAGGACCAGGCAGTGAAAATGTCATCACGTCTGTGTGGTCCTGTCAATCAAAGTGAAGAGAGTGAGGCAGTTGCAGAGAGAGCAGAGCCTCTAGGTGTAATGACAACATTGCTCCTAGAGGTTCATTTGCATATATTAAAACATAATTTTTCTCAACAATGCGGGCACATATGAACATGGGACCAACATAGATGCCTTAAGCTGCCAAGTGGACATGTAACAGGTCAGCCAGTGTCATAGGTACAAATCTGCTGACAGATGCCCTCTAACGGTACATGTTACATCCTCATTTTTTTCCAACCTAGTGACTTCATTGGATCCGTGGTCTGCATTTTGTGGCCAAGTACAGGACATGTTCTATGACTCTGTGGAACCGACATACATATGCAGAAAGCATGCGGATCATCTGTGTGCTTTCCGCATCTGCATGTCCGTTCTGCAAAAAGACAGAAAACTGAAAATATGCAGACCATGGACCCATTGAAGTCAAGGGGTCCACAAAAAAATGCGGATGGCACACAAGCTGCATCTGTATTTCGCAGATATGCGGACCACAAAACAGACACGGCCGTGCGAATGAGACCTTATATTCTTCAATTCTTCATGGACTCCTGTTCTTCGGCCAGCTTCACAAAGACGTATCATAACTAGCATTGAGCGAATCGAAGTCCACAAAGTGGTCTGCCGCAAGGCCGAATTTCCTTGCGCTTCATGGTAGCGAATAGTATTTCTCTGAATGGCGGTAAAAAAGAAATCATACTTACCTCATTCGTTTGAGCATGAAGAGCCAGACGCCGCTCTTGATTGAAGATCTTGCATGAAATCCCGTGCACAGTGATGTATGACATCACCATGCCGCCCCCGACATGATGACGTCATCACGCAAGATTTTGTGCCAGATCGTCAATCTAGATGGAGGCAGCTGGCTGGTGGCGATCAAATGAATGAGGTAAGTATGATTTTATAATTTTTTATTTTATTTTACTCTGTATTATTGCTGTCAGATGCCACGGCATGAAGTATGAACGAGGCATCTGAGGGGTACAATGACGGCGAGCAGCACAATCACAGCTCCCTGTCATTGCACCCACTACTTACAAAGAAATGTGCTTTGTGATTCAGTAATTCTTCACAAAGCGAATTTTTATGTACAATTCGGCGAAGCAGCCAAATCAAATTTGTAATACTTTGCTCATCACTAATCATGGAGATTTTGATAGCACAGTAAGACCATGATTGGGCCAGGACTCTCTGTAACATGGGTCCAAAAACTCACCCGTAATATGCTCATGTAAAACTGGCCTTACATGCATCTGCATGTGTGCTGTGCATCCAGACATGTATGTAGAGCCCATGAATGATATGTAAAAATTACATAAGAAAGCACAGCGATTTCTATAACAGTAATAATATGAAAATGGACACAGAAAAAGATTTGTTTTTCCATGATTTGTACCATAAATCAGTCGGCCCAGCTGCATTTTCCCCAGACAAAAAGTTACTTTCTGCAAACCATGTGTCAACTAACACTTAGCGAAATATGAATTGTAAGTGTTGGCTTTCCAGAAATCGTTCAGAGGGATAATTGATTGCCTGCTCATTGTCCTTCACTGGCTTCCTGAAGCAATGCAGCAAGACACTTCCAAGCTGCCTTTCTAAATCTCAAAGAATATTTTTGGATGTCTATTAGAATTCAGCAGGTCACAGAAGTCCCGACACCTTATTCTTACTTCTGCCAGCTTTTCATTCTTATACAGATATCATAGCACTGATGGCAAGGTCACCATTAAATGATAACACACAGGAGTCCAGGATCTGCCTGCCCAGGAATGACAGGTAGATTTTTTATTACCTTTTGGGCAGATATATTAATAGGGTCTTAACTGTATACCGCTTATGTAGACCAGGCAGAAGATGCGCCAGCTTCATCACCGTGGCAATGGGGGAGTGGATTGGTGCATCTTGATAGAGATTAGACACTTTTCAGTTTCTTACGTTACACTATAATTTGGCACCACAACTATAACACTATTAAAGCTGGGACACTTAGCCATTTGCTACTTTTATAGACTTTACAAAAGTGTCTAGTTACAGTGGGCTCAAAACGTGCCTAAAGCACTTAAAGAGGACATCCCACAAAAAAATATTCTACAGTTTTTAAACCCGTACCTGGATCTGAATATTTTTGTAATTGTAATTAAAAATTTTGTGCAGCCACTGAGCATGAAAGTGGCATGGTCATGAGATTTAGGCACAAAATAAGCCTACCAATAGTTGGTATTGAGTTAGAAAACGTGTCTATCCCTGCACCAGATTTATCATCCAGCCTGTGCCCCAGTGATAGATTTGTCGCATGTCTAGATAGCATGTCTCAGCTTACGCTGTGCTCATTTAAGGGCTCTGTACTGCGGTCTTCAAACAGCAGGTCAGCAATATACGGGCACTGCACGGCAAGATACAGCAAAAGATAGGACATGTCACCGATCGGAAGCTCATGGAAACACTCGCATGTGCTACCGTGGGGTTTTAGGTCCGTGCCTCCACACCACAAAAGATAGGAAAAGTACTATCTTTTTCTGTATTTTGCGGATCACAGACTCATTCAAGTCAATGGGCACAGAGTGCACACGGCCAGTGCTCGCATATTACAGACCGCTATTTGCGGTCCACAGCATGGGCACAGAGCCCTTACGTTCGTGTGAATGAGCCCTCAGATTTAGTAAAACTGCCCCTGTGTGCAGTACTGGTTGTTTCAAAGGTGCCAAACCATACTGAGATGATATTCTAACTAGCGAAGCAAATGATTATTTCATCTTGGCCACAAACCCTGTTTTAAGATTTAATAATCAAATCTTTTTAATTTATTTAAAGCCGAGTAAAACAGAGAGCCATAAAATGCTCCAACAATGAGGCAGGTTCTCAATTTTTAATGATTACCACAGTCTGGTTGTGATGATGTATTCCTAAAAAAAGAGGCCATTTGTTAATATGACACTCAGCGGAGCACAACAGAAAGTAATTGTGTATCCACAGCTCTGCAAGAGAAGCTATGAAACGCAGGGACATTTCCAAGCTGCCACACTTAGACTCCATCAGCCTCTGGAAATGACCCGTGCCGCAGTGACCTTACAGAACCCAGAGAAATATATGCAGGCGCTGTATCCAGAGAGAAAAGTATCCAAGGCCAATACTGTAATGCTTAATTCTTTACTTTGATATACTTTAAACATTTTTTTGTTATTATTAGGATATGAGGATATGTTCTTATTTTATTCCTCCTATAAACCAATAAATAGGCTGATAACTGGGTTGTATCATATCTCGAAGCAGGGGTATAGCTACCATGGAAGTAGGGGAAGAGGCTGCTACAGGGCCCAAACTCAGGAAGGGGCCCAGGAAGAGGACAAATGGATTTATTTTCAAGTGAGTATAATCCTCCTAGTCCTAGCACTGGTATTACTCACCGCTCCCTGTTCTTATCCAGCGCCTGCTCTGCACTAAAGCTACTTTCACACTAGTGTTTCTATTTTCCGGTACTGAGATCCATCATACGGTCTCAATACCGGAAAAAAACGCTTCCGTTTTGTCCCCATTCATTGTCAATGGGGACAAAACTTAACTGAACAGAATGGAATGTTCCAAAATGCATTCTGTTCTGTTCTCATACCGGAGAGCAAACCGCAGCAAGTTGCAGTTTGCTTTCTGTCCTGGGATGCGGAGCAAGACAAGTCAGATTTTCTCTGACACAATAGAAAACGGATCCGTGCCCCATTTACTTTCAATAGAGTTCATGACAGACCTGTCTTGGCTATGTTAAAGATAATACAACTGGATCCATTCATAACGGATGCAGATCATTGTATTATCAGTAACAGAAGCGTATTTGCTGAACCCTGCCGGATCCTAGTGTGAAAGTAGCCCAAGTCCTGGCAGCGCACAGCTTCAGGATGGAATGTAGTGTGCGTAGGAGCGCACTATGACCTGACACTGTGCAATGTCATGGTCACAGCGTAGTGCATGCCTAGATGCTCTGCCGTACGAATAGCTGAGGAGCCAGCAGGAGAAGAAAGGTTTTTAGTTTTTTAGTCAGATCTGAGGTCTGCATTAAAGGGCCCAAGAAGGGGGATCCCATTCAAAAATTTCCTGTGGGGCACAGTCCGTTCCAGTTACTCCACTGTCCCTGGGTGTCCCAACACACTTTGACATTGTCTAATCAATGCTCACAGTGTTGGCAACTCTAAGGCTACTTTCACACTAGCGGCAGGCCTGATCCGACAGGTGCAGGGTGCTGCCGGATCAGGCCTGCCGCAGTGACATGTGTGGAGCCGGAACCGCGCTCCGGCCCCACACATGTCACACAGTACATACATACACATAAACATACACACACATATACACAGACAAATACACTTACATGCTCCCGGCAGGTCTTCAGAGCGTCGCAGGGACAGGACGGCTCGCACAGGTGACGATTCCCCACAGCGCCCTCTGCTGGGCGCCTGGTGGAATCGTCACCTGTGCGCGCCGTCCTGTCCCTCCGACGCTCTGAAGACCTGCCGGGGTGCATGTAAGTATGTATGTGTATTTGTATGTGTATATGTCTGTGTATGTTTATGTGTATGTCTATGTCTATGTCTGTATGTGTGTATGTGTAGCCGGATCCGTCATGAACTCCATTGAAAGTCAATAGAGGGCGGATCCGGTTACCATTGTGGTCACACCAGACGGATCCACCCCCATTGACTTGCATTGGGGGTCATTCCGGATCCGTCTTGGTGCGGATGCCTGGACCGGAGAGCAAACCGCAGCATGCTGCGGTTTGTTCTCTGGTCTGAAGACGGAACGGAATGCTTTCAGGAGCATTCCGTTGTCTTCAGTTCAGTTTTGTCCCCATTGACAATGAATGGGGACAAAACTGAAGCGTTTTATTACGGTATTGAGCCCCTATGACGGAACTCAATACCGGAATTTTAAAACGCTAGTGTGAAAGTAGCCTAACTAATGACAAGTAGCATAATACCACCCAATCTGCTCCTTACCAGGAAGAATACAGAGGAACATTACAGTGCAGAATTTTAATAACTAATGCTCCACCATTTTTAAACCATGGGGAATGAAAGTACACATTTACTAAAGGGATTTGTTAGGAATTAGGAGTCAACTTGAAAATGGCCGTTTACGTGTGGCTCATGCCTGATGCATTTATGGGAGGTAGAACAGAGCTGCAAGCATGGCGAAGACAACAACGACCACCTAGATTCTAATACCATCAGAAATGAAGATGGATTTTGAAATCCAAAAAAACTACACAGAGTTCGCTCTTGGGTTGCATATCTGAAGGTCATACCAGTTTCTAATGTCTCATGACAGGCATGAGGGGCAGCCTCTATACTGTTACCTCTAACATAATGAATGGACATACGGACACCTTTAGAATAATGAATGAACACATGGACACGTTACATATTAGGTCACCCACCTGCTTCCAGGTCGCCATAAAAAATTCGTAAGACTACCCACGCTTACCCCATAGCATTAAAATATACATGACAATCTCTCAATTTCCAAAGAATAGCTATCCTAACAAACCCAATCAGTATAGCTAAATGGAAAGAAGAAAGAACATAGGTTCTGAATAGCAACCAACTATAATATAGAAGCCATAAAAAGGCAATTCAGATATAGTACAAGCTATCTCCATAAACGCAGAGTGATTACAAGTCTTTACTTCATGAAATAGGAGAAGGGAAAAGCATACTGTAGCAGAAACAAGAAAATAGATGTTAAGATGGAGATCAGAGAATATCTCGCCATATGTCTCAGTGATACTTGCCAAGCAAACATCTGTTCCAACAGATTAGAGGCAAATTTCCACTAAAATAGTCTCTCCGACAATTAGCAGTTAATAAAATAACCCATTCACAGCTGGGCCAGCCTGCGTGCCACTCTCAGCAGTCTAGAGGAGAACAAATTGTAGCTTACCTCACGCACTCACTATGGATAGTAGGCTATAAAGCTTTATGGACGTGTCACCATCCATCAACACTACCAATAACTACAAGTTCAATAAAGTAAGTGGCGCTTCATGATCCATTTTACTTTCTATTATTATTCCTTAAAGCTACGATGGGGACTATAAATTAACTCTCTTCCAAGAGAAAGATAGGTGTCTAGAGGAGGTAGCTTCCCATAGTCAATGTCTGACCTTCAAAAAGGTCTTGAAATAGGACCATTAGGCTACTTTCCCATCTGTGTTTTTGCTGGATCCGTTATGAGTTCAAAAAACGTATCCAGTTGTCTGCATCCGTCCAGAACGGATCCGGTTGTATTATATCCCAAATGAATAAGACGGATCTGAAAAAACGAATCTGTCACCATTGGCTTAGATTGTGTGTCACGACGTATCTGTCTTGATCAGTATCCCATGATGGACTCAAAAACGCTGCTTGCAGTGCTTTTGTGTGCCTCATGGGAACGCATTGGGACGGAATACATTCTGGTGCACTCCGCTCGATTCAGTTTTGTCCCCATTGACAATGAATTGGGACAAAACCAAAGCGTTTTCCTTTGGTTTTGAGTTCCTATGACGGATCTCAATAGCGGAAAGAAAAACGCTGATGTGAAAGTAGCCTTAGCCAAACAAAGAGCCTTCGCAAAAAGTAAAAGGAACCTACCTGCAGAAAGCTGTTTCAGGGTCTTTGCACCTCCTCAGCAAAGAGTAGGGAGCTTGGTTAGATAGGTGAGGGGTCTTTGATGTAGATCTTTCTCCTTGCAGAGATGGCATCAGACAGGGCATAGGGAGTCTTAAGGCCCCTTTCACACGAGCGAGTTTTCCGCGCAGGTGCGATGCGTGACGTGAACGCATAGCACCCGCACTGAATCCGGACCCATTCATTTCAATGGGTCTGTGTACATGAGAGTTTTTTTTCACGCATCACTTCTGCGTTGCGTGAAAAATCGCAGCATGTTCTATATTCTGCGTTTTTCACGCAGCCCTGGCCCCATAGAAGTGAATGGGGCTGCGTGAAAAACGCATTGCATCCTGAAGCAAGTGCGGATGCAATGCGTTTTTCATTGATGGTTGCTAAGAGATGTTGTTTGTAAACATTCAGTTTTTTTATCACGCGCGTGAAAAACGCATCAAAACGCATCGCACCCGCGCAGAAAAAATGGAACAATTGAACGCAATCGCAGACAAAACTGACTGAACTTGCTTGCAAAATGGTGCAAGTTTTCCTGAACGCACCCTGAACGCATCCGGACTTAATCCGTGACGCTCGTGTGAAAGAGGCCTAAGACTCTTTACAATGCCTGATATTTGGACAGATTATCGTTAACGAGTGTTCGTACAAGAGCTCATTAGCGATAATCGTTTAAAGGTGCTGCCAATTACCCAAAGAACAAGTGAAATGTTTGTTCATCAGGTAATA
The DNA here is from genome assembly GCA_900303285.1 of Rhinella marina. Taxonomy (NCBI): domain Eukaryota; kingdom Metazoa; phylum Chordata; class Amphibia; order Anura; family Bufonidae; genus Rhinella; species Rhinella marina. Next base: position 607,715 of record ONZH01021942.1, on the reverse strand, counting down.
GATTGTTGGCGCAGACACCTAAATCATCATTTGCTGCCGGCAAACAATGATTCTGTATGGGGACAGCATTAGTGATTGCTCCTTCCAATATCATACATGCCGTGTCACCTCCGCTGACGAGCAGGAGATTGTTGGATAGGAACACTTCCCTCCCGACAATCAAAAGCAGTGTAAAGGGGCCTTTAAGGACCAGGCAATAACCTTTGGGAAAAAGGATATGAAGATTGGCTCTCTTCTAAGAGAAAGAATGTAGTTTCTGCAGTGCCACCTAGTGGAAAGTAACCCTACAGTCAGTGTAACTATCTTCAACACAAAATTCTGATGACTGGGTGACAGCAACAGCTGTGTTATGTCAGCCAATATGGCAGACTATGGCGGCTGGCATACTGATATTTGCTGTCACAAAAACTAAAGGCAAGAGAAGTTAGGAGCACACATTGGGACATACAACTAAGGATTCCTGAGCACCTTGAGTTTTCCTTTCTGGCTTTAGCTTCAGGCAACTCCATTACACTGACAGGAGAGAACATGATTCAGTGCTTTACTTACAGGAATACAAGAGGTTTCTGAAGCATAAAAGCAATAATTGCCATTAACAACCTAATCTTCCGACATAATCCTGTAGGCGAGAGATGGTTTTGCTTGTGACAATTGTTAATAAATGGCTCTGAAGTTCACAGCTCCATTATAAAGCAGAGGAAACACGTGTTACATTGAAAACTTAGAGTAACTGGCCTACTTGTGGTAGAAGACCTTGTGTACAACGTGAGCCTAGTAATGAGTTTATTCTATATAGCACTTCAAAAGGCACTCTGATTGTAGAAGTAGAAAATAAAAAAAAAAAAATAATAAAAAAACCAAACTTGCGATTTATGGATAAAATACTGCGTGATGGGTGAAGACAAGGGGTTGAACCGATGCCCAGATGTTAAAGTTCATGGGTCCCTTACTAAATGCTTTCATACAAAGTGTATCATTAAATTTAGGGAGCCCCCCTCTCCCTCTTGATTGACAGGGTCAGGTTCCTTCATAGTCATCCCGCTTGTTGCTGTCGATCAAGGAGAGGGAGGAGCTGGAAGAAGAAACAGGAGGAGTTAGGGTGCACAGAGTGGTTTGGGCCCGCCCTCAGTGCACTTAACTGCTCATATGCATATGGGTTAGAGCTCATGCACACGAACATATTTTTTGTCCGCATCCAATCCACATTTTTTGCGAGCCTGTAGTGAGCAAATGGATCAGGTAAGTATTATTTTTTAATTTTACACTGTATTATTCCTATAAGATGCCGCAATCATCTATGAACGCGGAATCTGAGGGGTACAATGACAAGAAGAGGTGCAATCTCCACTCCCTGTAATTGCACCCACTACTTACAAAGAAATTAGCTTTATGATGAAGTAATTCGTCACAAAGCCAATTTTTTAATGTAAAATTCAGCCGAATTGAATGCTACAAAACTTCGCTCATCTCTAGTTATCATGCTTACCTGATACCTGATGCTGGACCCCGTCTCATTTGCTCCCTGGCTTCTGTTGCTCGTCTTGGGTCCCTCCGTGTAAACTTACTGTTTTAAACTGCTGCAGTCAATCTCTGGCCACTGCTCCCCTTACGTCATGTCAAAAGATCAAGTGATGCAAGGGAAGCAGATCACTGCTGCGGCCAGTGATTGGCTGCAGCAGCATCAAACCAGAAATTTACATGGAGGGACCTGAGACAAGCAGCGAAGGCTGGGGAGTGAATGAGATGGGACCCACCGCCGAAGATCAGGTAAGTATGATCACCAACACATGCTCCACCAGTCTTAGACATCTGGAAATTAGTGCACAACCCCTTTAATATATCAGTAGTGGAGTTAGGCAAATCAATTCTAAAATTGTGGAATTCTACTCAAATCTTCCAAGAAACAAACAAATTCACATTCGGCCGTTTTGAACCTGAACTCCCTTGGGCACCAGGACCCGGGTGCTCCTGCTACCTCTCCAACCCCTACAGTTAAACCCCCTTATGGAATACAGAACGGTATAGAAATGAGTTGATTCACTGAAATCATACAGGCTTCCAGCATCCACATTTTCAGAATGGTATTGTAACCTCTTGTATTTCTAGAGAATTTTCTCCTAAAATCCCAAGCTTTTGTGTTTGATAAGATGACACGTTTACCGCCATTATACTGAGCTATTACAGCGTCTTAAATAAGCAGGTACCTTAAAGATAAAGGATAATATATGCGCGCTACGGCCGTGCACATCTTTTATCTCAGCAGCAATCTCCTACATCAGCCTGCTTTATTGTTCCCAATAAACGCCAAACACTACAAATTCTCCAATCCAGCATGCTGCTTAGAAAACAGATCTGTCAGTGTTACCAGCACCGCTAATAAATATTCTGCTACGCTTTAACTGGCCTTTAATTCCTGGTGTTTCCCATCACATCTCAGTGACAGCGGCAGGATTCATCAGGGGCAATAACCCAATAACAGCAACGTAACATGATTTAGGCTCCACTTAATTCTGGAAATTGCTTGAGCCGTACTGATATGATTCTGGTCTAATCACAGGCTTAACAGCTGACCTCAGCCATAACTCAAATAAGAGGAAATTCTGCCTCAAAGAAAGCGTCCATTCGGATCTAATGGGCAGAATTATGAATGAGGCTCTGGATGTAAACAACGTTATTCAGTAATCCAATCAGCTCCATTTCCTTTTATAATGTGTTAGGATTTTCTCCAACGACTGCAAAACATATTTATCCATTTAACAACTGGCTGGAGACTGCTGGACCAGAAACAATCAGTTTATTGACTTAGATGACAATTGATTTTATTTGTTTTTATCCTGCGGACACACAGCAGAGGGACCGATCTAGAATGCATTTCCTCGCAGTGCAATTGTTTTGGTTGCTAAATGAGGTCCCAAATTAGTGGATCTGAAAGAAGGCAGCTCTTAGACTTCTTTCACATTAGCGGCAGCACGGATCCAGCAGGTGAAGGGTGCCGCCGGATCCGTGCTGCCGCAGGGACATGTGTTGGGCCGGAACCGCGCTCCGGCCCCACACATGTCACACAGTACATATACACAGACACACACACAGACATATACACATACATACTTACATGCTTCCGGCAGGTCTCCACAACGCAGGAGGAGCAGGACGGCGCACACATAGGACGATTCCCCACAGTACCCTCTGCTGGGCGCCAGGTGGAATCGTCCTATGTGTGCGCCGTCCTGCTCCTCCTGCGCTGTGGAGACCTGCCGGGAGCATGTAAGTATGTATGTGTATTTGTATCCATGCTAGTAACGGGTTGGACCCCCTTTTGCCTTCAGAACTGCCTCAATTCTTCGTGGCCATAGATTCAACAAGGTGCTGGAAGCATTCCTCAGAGATTTTGGTCCATATTGACATGATGGCATCACACAGTTGCCGCAGATTTGTCGGGTTGCACATCCATGATGCGAATCTCCCGTTCCACCACATCCCAAAGATGCTCTATTGGATTGAGATCTGGTGACTGTGGAGGCCATTTTAGTACAGTGAACTCATTGTCATGTTCAAGAAACCAGTCTGAGATGATTCCAGCTTTATGACATGGCCGCATTATCCTGCTGAAAGTAGCCATCAGATGTTGGGTACATTGTGGTCATAAAGGGATGGACATGGTCAGCAACAATACTCAGGTAGGCTGTGGCGTTGCAACGATGCTCATTGGTACCCAAGGGGCCCAAAGAGTGCCAAGAAAATATTTCCCACACCATGACACCACCACCCACCAGCTTGAACCGTTGATACAAGGCAGGATGGATCCATGCTTTCATGTTGTTGATGCCAAATTCTGACCCTACCATCCGAATGTCGCAGCAGAAATCGAGACTCCTCAGACCAGGCAACGTTTTTTCCAATCTTCTACTGTCCAATTTCGATGAGCTTGTGCAAATTGTAGCCTCAGTTTCCTGTTCTTAGCTGAAAGGAGTGGCACCCGGTGTGGTCTTCTGCTGCTGTAGCCCATCTGCCTCAAAGTTCGACGTACTGTGCGTTCAGAGATGCTCTTCTGCCTACCTTGGTTGTAACGGGTGGCAATTTGAGTCACTGTTGCCTTTCTATCAGCTCGAACCAGTCTGCCCATTCTCCTCTGACCTCTGGCATCAACAAGGCATTTCCGCCCACAGAACTGCCGCTCACTGGATGTTTTTTCTTTTTCGGACCATTCTCTGTAAACCCTAGAGATGGTTGTGCGTGGAAAATCCCAGTAGATCAGCAGTTTCTGAAATACTCAGACCAGCCCTTCTGGCACCAACATTGTATATGTCTATGTATGTTTATGTGTATGTCTGTATGTGTGTATGTATGTACAGTACAGACCAAAAGTTTGGACACACCTTCTCATTCAAAGAGTTTTCTGTATTTTCATGACTATGAAAATTGTAGATTCACACTAAAGGCATCAAAACTATGAATTAACACATGTGGAATTATATACTTAACAAAAAAGTGTGAAACAACTGAAAATATGTCTTATATTCTAGGTTCTTCAAAGTAGCCACCTTTTGCTTTGATTACTGCTTTGCACACTCTTGGCATTCTCTTGATGAGCTTCAAGAGGTAGTCACCTGAAATGGTTTTCACTTCACAGGTGTGCCCTGTCAGGTTTAATAAGTGGGATTTCTTGCCTTATAAATGGGGTTGGGACCATCAGTTGTGTTGGGCAGAAGTCAGGTGGATACACAGTCCTACTGAATAGACTGTTAAGATTTTTATTATGGCAAGAAAAAAGCAGCTAAGTAAAGAAAAACGAGTGGAGATCATTACTTTAAGAAATGAAGGGTCAGTCAGTCTGAAAAATTGGGAAAACTTTGAAAGTGTCTCCAAGTGCAGTCGCAAAAACCATCAAGCGCTACAAAGAAACTGGCTGACATGAGGACCGCCCCAGGAAAGGAAGACCAATAGTCACCTCTGCTGCGGAGGATAAGTTCATCCGAGCCACCAGCCTCAGAAATCGCAGGTTAACAGCAGCTCAGATTAGAGACCAGGTCAATGCCACACAGAGTTCTAGCAGCAGACACATCTCTACAACAACTGTTAAGAGGAGACTGTGTCCAGCAGGCCTTCATGGTAAAATAGCTGCTAGGAAACCACTGCTAAGGACAGGCAACAAGCAGAAGAGACTTGTTTGGGCTAAAGAACACAAGGAATGGACATTAGACCAGTGGAAATCTGTGCTTTGGTCTGATGAGTCCAAATTTGAGATCTTTGGTTCCAACCACCGTGTCTTTGTGCGACGCAGAAAAGGTGAACGGATGGACTCTACATGCCAGGTTCCCACCGTGAAGCATGGAGGAGGAGGTGTGATGGTGTGGGGGTGCTTTGCTGGTGACATTGTTGGGGATTTATTCAAAATTGAAGGCATACTGAACCAGCATGGCTACCACAGCATCTTGTAGTGGCATGCTATTCCATCCGGTTTGCGTTTAGTTGGACCATCATTTATTTATCAACAGGACAATGACCCCAAACACACCTCCAGGCTGTGTAAGGGCTATTTGACCAAGAAGGAGAGTGATGGGGTGCTATGCCAGATGACCTGGCCTCCACAGTCACCAGACCTGAACCCAATCGAGATGGTTTGGGGTGAGCTGGACCGCAGAGTAAAGGCAAAAGGGCCAACAAGTGCTAAGCATCTCTGGGAAATCCTTCAAGACTGTTGAAATACCATTTCAGGTGACTACCTCTTGAAGCTCATCAAGAGAATGCCAAGAGTGTGCAAAGCAGAAATCAAAACAAAAGGTGGCTACTTTGAAGAACCTAGAATATAAGACATATTTACAGTTGTTTCACACTTTTTTGTTAAGTATATAATTCCACATGTGTTAATTCATAGTTTTGATGCCTTCAGTGTGAATCTACAATTTTCATAGTCATGAAAATACAGAAAACTCTTTGAATGAGAAGGTGTGTCCAAACTTTTGGTCTGTACTGTATGTGTACAGGTGACTGATCCGTCATGAACTCCATTGAAAGTCAATGGAGGACGGTTGCGTTTACCATTGTGTCACACCAAACGGATCCGTCCCCATTGACTTTCATTGGGGGTCATGATAGATCCGTCTTGGTGCGGATGACTGGACCGGAGAGCAAACCGCAGACTATGTTAGCCTTTGAACAAATACATTTCACTATATATATTTATTTTTTTATTGTTTTTTTTTTATTTTATTTAAACTCCAGTAATGCAGCGCTCACCTGTGTAAAATCCAAAAGACAAGATTCACATGCAGAGTCTACGTGTTTCGGACCAAACACTTACGGTCCTTACTTATGGCTATGAGTATATATATGTATTCTGCTCAGAATAACTTTGCATAAAGGGTACCTATCATGTTCATAATCTTCTGATGTGTGGGTTTGGGTGCTGAGACCACCAAAAATGAGAGGGAAGAAACATTTATTTCTGTTCAGCTTTGCTTGGCAACAGATTCATACAAAGTCTAAAGCATATGGAAGTACTATGCACCCTTATTGAATCACTATTACAGCTAAATGCAAAACAGAAACATAATGTCACCTCAAACCTTACATAATGACCTCATTTTATTTATCTGAAACTAGAACAAAAAAACTTTAAAGACTTATTGAACATCAAAGATTTGCTAAGTAAACCAAGCCAAAAATGTGTCCTATATTGCGAAGGTCTGAGGTTGTGGCTTGTATTAATCACCTAGGTAGGTTGACAATGCAGCTGTCTTTTTTCTTTCGTCCCCAGTTATACAGCAAAAGCAGACAGATGGCCCGGACAAGCTGCACCCCTGGACACAGACGGACATCCTCCGAGACCCAGTCCACGATATCCCAAGCAGGAACCTGTAGTTCCACTGCCCCGAACCAGGTTTTACCCACCGTCTCCCACAGTTTTACATTAGTCTACAGCTTAGTATCACCCAACGGTATATTTTACAGTCACAGCCAATGCTTGGTGAGATGACGGACGCAACAACCGAAGCGCATAGATCCAACTCCAAACAGCAACCCCCCTAAGACCCTAGTCAGTGTCCTAAGTTCCCCAATGCCGCCCCCAGGTCTGAAAATGTCCCCCTGGGAACTACCCCACCCAATGATAACTGCATCTCACTTCATGACTTTGGGTCTGGATGAGCATAGCGTGTGTATGCGTGGATTGTGGCTCCCACGGCACTCTTCTTGACCCACTAACAAAGTTTATTATGTTATTTAAAACAAAAGAAAAGGAATATATGGGATAAAACACTACAATTACTTAGAGCTGCGAAGTCCACAACCAGCTCTTCATATATATGGTAAATGACCATTCTGATCAGTTGGCTCCACATAGATGAGCGAATCCATGCTAACGATTCTTCCAGGTAGCTGCGCCAGCACAGTTGCTGCTCCAAAGCTGAAATAGACATTGTTCTGCTAATGGGAGCAGAGGTGCAGGCCACAAATTATCAAGGTCAGGCTAAATGTCCGGCCCTGTCAATCTGGCACTGGGTGCACGCTTCTTCACCTGTAAGGACTGCCCCCACAGGTGAAGAAGTCATGTTAAGGAGAAGAATTAATTCACTCATTCATACTCCATATCCACCTCCCTTTTACAAAAATACCTGTAGTATACATGTGGCCTTATGGCCCACTGACTAATAAGCCAAGTGAGATGCTCAACTATCATGTAGGACCCCATTAAGTTGTTGGTAGGGCTGCGCTCT